>CM019155.1:147522644-147550181 GCA_009733165.1 Naja naja
GAGGACTGCCTGTTAAAAGGAACCATTCTTTTCTTGTTTGCTTTGCTCAATCCTCCATGGTTTCAATCCAAGGTTATCCGGGGCTTAAAGAGATCATGCCAAGCCATTTAAAGTCTTGTAAAAGCTTTAAGATTGACAAAATCTCTCGGCTACCTGCTGACTTCGAAAATTGCCGGCTTGGCAGATCGGAAAAAAAAATAATCAAAGTGTCAGGTGGACTTAAGCTAAGCAGTTTTACTAAGTGGAGAAACTCTTTTGCAAATAGCAAAATCTATCACCTATTATCGCTGTCTGTCTGTCTGTCTTATCATCCATTTGTCCATTCCATCTCTCCCTATCTCTCTCCCTTTCTCTATATTTCTCTTTCTCAATCTCTTCCTTTCTCAATTTCTATCTCTCTCCCTTTCTCTATACTTCTTTCCCTTTCTTTATATCTCTCTATCTTTCTCTTCCATTCTCTCTTTCTCAATCTCTTTCTTTCTCTATCTCTCTCTCTCTATCTCTCTCCCTTTCTCTCTTGCTCTCCCTTTCTCTCTCTCTCTCTATATATCTCTCCCCCATCATCCACCCCCCCAGTCTCTATTTACCTGATAGGAATAAGCAAGGAGTACGTCAAAAGATAAAATACATCCGGGAAAGAGGCCATTATTAACCATTTGCTAATTCTGCCTTTCCTCCTCTTAGCCTCGACTTACGACCACAAGGGAGGCCAAAATTTCTGTTGCTGTGCGAGACAGTTGTGAAATGAGCGCTCTCCCGTTTCACGATCTTTGTTATCACAGTTGAGCCTTGGTGGTGCAGGCTGTTAAACACCTAGCACTTAGTTCCAGCTGCCTGCAATTACTGCAGGCTCGAATCCCACCAGGCTCAAGGTTGACTCAGCCTTCCATCCTCTCGGGGTAGGTAAATTGAGGACCCAAGATTGTTGGGGGCAATAAGCTGACTTTGTAATAATGCCGCTTAGTAATAAGCAGGCATATACAATGGAATGAAGGCTGTTGCTGAGTGCATTGGGGTGCGCTCCAAAAATTGTAAGCTGCCCTGAGTCTCCGGAGAAGGGTGGCATGTAAATGTGAATTTAAAAAAAAAATGAATCGGGCCTCCCCGTTGATTTTGCTCGTCAGTAGGTCACAAAAGGGGATCATGTGATCCCCCCCCCGCCAGGACATAAACTGTCATAAATGGCCAAGGGTCCAAATTTTGATCCCACGGTGATGGGGTGGTGGTTGTAAGTGTGAATAACAGCCCTACGTCACTTTCTCCAGTCCCGTTGTAACTTTGAACAGGTCACTAAGCGAATTGCTGTAAGTTGAGGACTGGCTTTTGCTGGGAAACTCACCGCTTCTTCGGCTTGTCTTTTGTAGGCCTTCACCTTTGACTGCAATTTGTCTACCAGGTCTTGAAGTCTCAGCAGATTTTTCTTGTCCTCTTCAGTCTGCAGATGAAGGAAAGAAGGAGAAATGGTGGGCAGCTGGAGGTTAGAGCCATCATTATCCTTCTCTTTGAGAGAATGGTTTTGCTGGATGTCTGAATCGTATCATCCACGGGTGTAGTTTCAAAGGGCCATCAAAATGATTTTCCACGAAATACAAATGAATTTGTGGAGGGGAGGGGGGGTTGTTTCCTTGCAGGTATCTCATGAACCAGCTAGGTATCAGCATCAGCGTTAGAAGGGGGTAGGTGTCAACTAAAAAATACCTCTTTGGTCTTTTTAGTTGTCAATAGAATGGGAAGTTGTCAAAAGCAGTGCATTCCTTAAATGCTTCAGATAATCGCTTTGGCAACTGAAGCTTCTGGCGCCCAAGATTATTACTGGAGAGCATGGTGGATGACTCTTGGCTATGGATGTGTCTCCTTGGAGAATGTACATCCAGGGGAGGGGGAGAACAGGGTCAAGGGGGAAAGGAATGATGTGTCGGCTGCAACCGGGAAACGCCAACATGTCAACTCCTAATAAATCAATCTTTTTTAGATGTGGCTAGAGACTTATGATTTGAATGGGGGTGCATGTCGGAGTCCTGACAGTAGGGTTTATGGAGACGAGGGGGAGGGGGAGGAGGAGGAACATGGGTTCCTTGATGCTGTCTGAGCTGGGTGGTTTTCTTGCAGACGTTTCATGACCCAACTAGGTAACATCATCAATGCTAGAAAGAAGTGGGGTTTGTTGGGTAGAAGGGAAGGGAAGGAGGAGGAGGAGCAAAAATGGTGGGGGAGGAGGTGGTGGGAAGGGGGAGGAGGACTGTGGGATCCTTGGTGCTCTCTGAGCTTTGTTGTTTTCTTCCAGATGTCTCATGACCCAACTAGGTAACCAGAGGTGGATATTCAGCAGGTTCTGACCAGTTCCAGAGAACTAGTAGTGGAAATTTTGAATAGTTCAGAGAACCAGCCAATATCGCCTCTGACTGGCCCTGCTCACATCTATTCTCCGCCTCCCAAGTCCCAGCTGATTGGCTGGGTCTTCTTTGGTTGCCCTGCACAGGAGAACAGAGCTGGAAAGCAGGTTAGTGGGGTGGGGACGGAATGGAGATTTTGCTGTATCCTTCCCCTGCCACGCCCACCAAGCCACGCCCACCAAGCCATGCCCACAGAATCAGTAGTAAAATTTTCTGAATCCCACCACTGTAGGTAACATCATCAGTGCTAGAAGGAAGTAGGGTTTGTGGAATAGAGGGGAAGGAGGAGGGGAGGAGGAAGGGAGGGGCAGGAAGTGGAAGAGGTGGACTTGGTGCTTTCTGAGCTCCTCACCTGGTAGGTGAGTTCCTTGACGCGTCTCTCAAACTTGCGCATCCCTTTGACGTTCTCCGCACTGCGTTTCTGCTCCGCTTCCAGCTCGTTCTCCAGCTCTCGCACTCGGGCCTCCAGTTTCTGAAGCTGCTTCTTGCCGCCCTTGAGGGCCAGCTGCTCTGCCTCGTCCAGACGCATCTGGAGGTCCTTGATGGTCTGCTCCATGTTCTTCTTCATCCTCTCCAGGTGGGCGCTGGTGTCCTGCTCCTTCTTCAGCTCCTCCGCCATCATGGCCGCCTGCCCCGTTGAAGAGGACAAGAGAGAAAGATGTCCGCCAATCTTCATTCTTTGCATTAATTGGGAAATTAGTCCTAAACTCGCAGGGTAATTATTCATGTCAACATTATGGGTCCCCTTTGGATGCTCCTCGTGGACCAAAGCAAAGAAGGACCTGGAGATGTGTCTCCTTTTAGATCAGGGGACTCCAAAGTTTAAGATTTGTGGACTTCAACTCCTAGAATTCCCCAACCAGGCATGGAAGTACCCAGAAGCTGAAGTCCACAAGTCCACAAGTTGTCAAGTTTGGAGATCCCCTGATTTAAGGAGAAAGAATCAAATAGTCATTATGGACCATTCATAGTCCACCTCCATCCATGATCTCACTCTCACGCACATCTGTGATGGCTTTCTTGGCTTTCTCCTCTGCGTTCCTGCATTCCTGCACAGCTTCTTCCACTTCTGATTGAAGCTGGGTCAGGTCAACCTCCATCTTCTTCTTTTGATTGATGAGGCTGGTGTTCTGGAGAAAAGGGGCAATCAAATTAATCAGTCAAGCCACAACAGGAGAAATGAAAGATCAACTGACAGGTCCGAACGGTTGGTGTCTTCATGTAGCATGGGACTATGAAGTTCAAAGATGGCGTGAAACCATTCAGAACCTACTTTATTCTCTCAATCTACATCCAGAACTTATTTTATTCCCTCAGAATCTACATCCAGAACCTATTTTATCTCCTCAGAACCTACATCCAGAACCTATTTTATTCCCTCAGAACATATTCAGAACCTATTTTATTCCCTCAGAATTTACATCCAGAACCTACTTTATTCCCTCAACCTACATCCAGAACCTACTTTATCTCTTCAGAGCCTACACCCAGAACCTATTTTATTCCCTCAGAACCTACATCTGGAACCCACTATATTCTCTCAACCTTCTTTCAGAACCTACTTTATTCCCTCAGAACCTGCATCCCAAACCTACTTTATCCTCTCAACCTTCATCCAGAATGTATTTTATTCCCTCAGAATCTACATCCGGAACCTTTATTATCCCCTCAGATCCTATGTCCAGAACCTATTTTATTCCCTTAGAACCTATGTCTAGAACCTACTTTATTCTCTTAATCTTCATCCAGAACCTATTTTTGGAATTCTGGAAGTTGAAGTCCACTCATCTTAAAGTTGCTAAGGTTGAGGAACACAGCCAATGCGAGTTTTTTTTCTAAAACCTGTACCCTTCAGCACCTATAGTTGTCTGAACAGGCTCTGGAGAGCTTCTCCAAGCTTATCTCTGTGGTTCCACTGAACCAAATTCAAAGAAACATGGAGAAGGATCAGCTGGCTTCTCCTCACCTGAGAATGGAGGAGCTGGACTCTCTCACTGGCCTCTGTCAGTTCCTGTTCTGCCAGTTTCCGCCCACGCTCTGTCTGCTCCAATACACTGCGTAGCTCTTCTAGCTCTGCCTGCAGCAGCGTATTCCGCCGTTCCACGATGGCGATGTTCTCCTTCAGATCCTCATTGGCTCGAAGGGCATCGTCCAGCTGAATCTGATTGTCCTGGACCACCAAAAACACACAGCCTGGAGCAAACCTATCGACCCCAAAAACTAGGGATGAGCGAGGAAGATCTGAAGGGCTCCATATCTCCTTACCTTGAGGTGGGCATGAGCGATCTTGAGGTGCTTCTGAACTTCAGCGGCCACCCGATTCGCTTGGCTGAGCTGGATCTCCATGTCGTTGAGGTCGCCCTCCATCTTCTTCTTGATCCTCAAGGCCTCATTGCGGCTGCGGGTCTCGGCATCCAGGGAAGCTTGGAGCGAGTCCACCATCCTCAGGTGATTCCGCTTGGCTTGCTCCATCTCCTCGTCCTTCTCAGTCAACTTGCGTTCGATTTCAGCCTTGATCTGGTTGAACTCCAGCTGAGCTCGGAGGATCTTGCCTTCCTCGTGTTCCAGAGAGGCCTGAGGTATCAAGGAATTATGGGAATCAGTCAATCAATCTTTATTATGCTCAACAGGCCCAGCAAAGAATTATGGGTAAAATGGTGAAGGAAAAAGTAAAAAAAAAGAATAGTATTGAGATCTGGAAGCCTTTTTAGTTCTAGATTGCTTTTCAAGGAGACAACCAATCTAGAACTAAGGAGAAATTTCCTGACAGCTAGAACAATTAACCAGTGGAATGACTTGTTTCCAGAAGTTGTGGTGCTCCATAATCCAAGGTTTTTGAAGGGATTGGACAACCATTTGGTATAGATTCTCCTGCTTGAGGAAGGGGTTGGACTACAAGACCTCCAAGGCCCCTTCATAAATCCTTGGCCCGTTAGAAAGAAAGCGACTCTAATTTGAGATAGTTTTAATAGAACAGAATAATATTCTGTTCTATTAAAATGACCTCAAATTAGAGTCACTTTCTTTCTAATAGGCCAAGGCTTTATGACTTAGCAGCTTCCTTCCTTGTCCTTTTTTCTAAAATTCCACTTTAAAAAAAAAGGAATCTGGGCTGTGGTATCAATGTGATAGCTGCAGTGTTTTTTTTTTACACAATCCAGATTTGCAGTGTTGTTTTCTTTTAAAAGGCAATAGGAACAGAAAAAGTTATAGGGATAGCACCGTGAAAATACTTAGCCCTCCTGTGCTTTTAATTAAATTATTCCAGATTCTGCTCTGTTCTTTTTAGCTCTTTTGTGCTTTTAATTAAATGCTTCCTATTCCAGATTCTGTTTAGCTCTCTTGTGCTTTTAATTAAATGCTTCCTATTCCAGATTCTGTTTAGCTCTTTTGTGCCTTTTATTAAATGCTTCCTATTCCAGATTCTGTTTAGCTCTTTTGTGCCTTTTATTAAATGCTTCCTATTCCAGATTCTGTTTAGCTCTTTTGTGCCTTTTATTAAATGCTTCCTATTCCAGATTCTGTAGCTCTTTTGTGCTTTTAATTAAATGCTTCCTATTCCAGATTCTGTTTAGCTCTTTTGTGCCTTTAATTAAATGCTCCGTTCCAGATTCTGTTTAGCTCTCTTGTGCTTTTAATTAAATGCTTCCTATTCCAGATTCTGTCCTGTTCTCTTTAGCTCTTTTGTGCCTTTCATTAAATGCCTCCTGTTCCGGAATATTGCCTCTCGTTGAGAATAGGCGAAATCAGTGAGTAAAGCAGCTTGTCTGTTTCTATTCCCACCTGGGAAAGAACTCTAACTACTGCTTCAGATGCTTTAAATTGCTTTTATGGTGAAATAGGAGAGACATAAGAGAGTGGAAAACGTGGTGTTTTAAGGGAAGGTAAGCAAGGTACCTCACCTCTGCCTCCTCCAGAGCTGCCTGTAAGTCCACTTTCTCAGACTCCAGCTGCTTCCTCACTTTTTCCAGTTCATGCATACTTTTGGCCCCTTGGCTCAGCTGTTCGGTGAGATCCGAAATCTCCTCTGTGGATAGAGAAGAAGAAAGAGATTTGGGCCACGCTTGGAGGAGGAGGAGGAAGAGGAGGAGAGCGAAGGGATGTCCCTCAACATCTGGCGCCACCAAGCAAGGAGGCTTTGAGGAGTCGCCTCTTCCCCCTCCTTCTGCCCACCCAATTCAACCCACCTTGCAAGTTCTTGTTCTCTCTTCTTAAGGTCTCCAGGAGTTCCAGGGACTCCTCGTAGGCGTTCTTCAGCTTGAAGAGCTCCGTGCTGAGGGAACGGGACTCCTTCTGAGACGCCTCCAGTTCTGCCTGAGATTCTTCGTTCTTCTGCTTCCATTCGGAGGAGGAGAGGAGCAAGAGTTGGTTTTCTTCTCTTTCTTTTATCCTATTTCCTTTTTCTCCTTCCCCTTCTTCTCCTCCTTCTCCATCTCCTCCTTCATTTCTCCTTCCTCCTCTTCCTTCTCCCCTTCTCCTTTCATCCTCCTCCTTCTCTTCCCTTTCTCTTTCCCCTTCTCTTTCCCTCCTCCCCTCCCCTTCTTTCTCCTTTTTCTCTTTCTCCTCCTTTCCTTCCTTCATCCTCTTTCTCTTTTCCTTTCCCCTCCCCCTCCTCCCCTTCCCCTTCCCTTTCCTTTTCCTCTTTTCCCCCCAATACGGGCAGTCCTCAACTTACGACAGCAATTTCTGTTGATAAACGATGTAGTCTGATGTGTGACTGCATTGCTTAGCGACAGCAATCCCTGAAGTCCTGCCTGTCGTTGTTAACTGAATCCCACAGTTGTTAGGCAAGGCAATTTCCTGGTGGCTTCCCACAACCAAAGTCATTGGGGAAGCCAGAAGGAACTACCAAGTCCGAGACACGCAGGCAAGTGAATGCCTCCAACTGAACTGGAGCAGCGCCCTCTATGGGACCTGAGAGGGATGGTTTCTGTGAACCTCACCTTGTCGAAGTTCCTTTGCTTCTTGTCCAGGGCAGCTGGGCAGCGTTGAAGCTCATCCCACCATCAGATCTTCAATCTCGTTCTGCAGGCGGTGTTTGGTCTTCTCCAGCGATGAACACTTGGCGTTCACCGCCTCCACGGCTTCCTCCGCTTCCTGCAGCCTCTGGGCCAGCTTCTTCCTGGCACACAAGGACAAACAAGAGAAGGTTACCTCTGGAAGAGGCCTTCTCCTTCCCACAGCTAATGGGGAAAGCAAGTCCCCCGTTCTTCTGTGGATGAAGAACACCACGAGTGGCCAGCCAAATCCAACTGATCATCTCATGCTCTGCGATAGATTTGTAAATAAGGTGGAAACCATAAATTTAGAGTCTGGAAGATTGCTCGTTTTGGCTCCGTAGGACACAGATAAGTTTTTGGTCCTCAAAACCAGGACATCCTCCCAGGAAAACCATCCCTACCCACCTACCTTGGTGTTTTTAAGTGGGGAAATCTCCTCCAACCAACAAGCTTTTTGCTCGTCTTATACACTGTCGAGTTCAAATATAACCCGAGCCAAAAGCTTCTTCATTAGAGGAAGCACCGGTGAAAAGAGATGCCCGGGGTCTTGAGGGGAGGTGTTCTGACCCAGCTCCCCAAGCGCGACAAACCCTCTGACGTGAATTCAAAAGATTCCTTTAATTAGGGGTGCCGGCAGCCCCAGTAAAAAGTTTCTCTCGCAGGCTAACAAGTCCATCCGGCTGGAAGATCAATAGCTGTCTGCCACACCTATTCATCTCCTCCCCCTGCCTTTTACCCCCAGAGCTAGGGTGGGGTCTCACTAGTAGCGGTGGCTCTTCTGTCCCGAGGACCAGCCCATAGATTTCCACTGCTCTCCTCTCCTCTGCCTTTTACGCATCCATGTGTCAGGCACTGGACCCAGCTGTTCCTCCTCTTCCTCATCAGCTACCTCCAGATATGTTGACTCTACATCTGAGGGTTGATGGATGGCCCAGGCTCCGCCTCTCTCTCCCCCCCCCCCCTCCTTCCCTCCCCCCCTCTCTGCCAGCTCCATTCCCTCTTCCCCCTTGGAGATCTCAGGTTGCCCTGATGCTGACCCTGACTCCCCCTCCTCCTCTTCCCCCCCTCCTCTGAGTCGGCTGTTGGAGGGGCCGGCATCTGACAGGCCACAACAGGAGGGGTAAGAAGAGATATAGGAAGGGAAGAGGGAGGAGAAACACAAATATGGGATCCATGTTTATGAGGAACAAAGATATGGAGGCCAGAAGCTCTGAACAGTTCCCAAACGAGGGTTTCAAGGCTCCGATGTCCTTCCTCAATAGCTCAATCTCATCCTGGAGGTGTCATCAAAACACACAGTAGTCCAGGTAGAAAATATTGCCATATAAGCCCTTCCAAAATCAATTTTGGATACAGGTAGTCCTTGACTTACAACAGTTCCTTTAATGACCATTCGAAGTGATGACTTTGTTGGAAAAAAAATGACCGACAAACTGGTCTTCACACTTACGACTGTCAGAGTCCCTGAGGTCCCAGGAGCAAAATTCGGATGCTCGGCGACTGGCATGTATATATGACAGTGGTACTGTCCCGAGGTGTCCTGACCCAACCCTGTTACCAGCAAGAAAATCTCAAACAAACGCAGCAACTCAAACCTTCACAGCTTTAATCTACAAATAAACTTCTTTGTAGATAAAAGATGGCTTGCAGCCAATAAGTCCAACCAGAAAAGCCTTGACAGAATTCTTCAAATAAGTCGGAGTCTCCACACACAACGATGGGTCCTTTGAGCATTTTTGCCTTTTGCAAAGGTAAAAACCTTTTGAAACCAGGCTTATATTCCCTGGAGGGAGGGGCCATTATGTTGCATCCTTACTCCCAGGTCGCCTGTGCTGCTCCAGCTGTTCTATTCTCTGATCATCCTGCTCACGTGCGCACTTGGCACGGGCTCCTTGGGAACCTCCTCATCACTGCTGCCAGTACCCACAATCCTTGAAGGCAGCAGTCCACTCCCTGATGGTCCCGGCCCCTCATCCGAGTCCTCGCTCTCCTGCACCGCCCGCAACTGCTGCCGGCTAACCACAACACGAGGTCACATGATCACCGTTTGCAACTTTCCCAGCTGGCTTTGGACATAAGCAAAGTCAACAAGAGCCTTGGTGGTGCAGGCTGTTAAATGCCTAGCACTTAAGTTCCAGCTGCCTGCAATTACTGCAGGCTCGAATCCCACCAGGCTCAAGGTTGACTCAGCCTTCCATCCTCTCGGGGTAGGTAAATTGAGGACCCAAGATTGTTGGGGGCAATAAGCTGACTTTGTAAAAATGCGCAGCTTAGTAATAAGCAGGCAGATACAATGGAATGAAGGCTATTGCTGAGCGCATTGGGTTGTATCCAAATGTAAGCCACCCTGAGTCTCGGAGAAGGGTGGCATATAATATAATTAAAAAAAAACACAAGGGAAGCTGGATTCACTTAACGACATGACCAACCACCACAGCAAATATGGTCATAAAATTGAGCACAACTCCCTTAATAACTGTCTCAATTAGCAACGCAAGTCGTAAGTTGAGGGCCACCTGTATTTGGTTGACATACTCAAAGGGGTGGTATCTTCAAGCATGAACACCATGTCGAAAGTCATGCTTGTTGGTGATCCAAGGTGGCCATCTACCTTGTCCATCCTGAAGGTTAAAATGTGGCCTCTTGAATTCATCTCCCTCACTTACTTGGCCTCCTCCAGTTCCTCTGTTCTCTGGATGGCATCCGTTTCATACTTGGTTCTCCACTGGGCCACCTCCGAGTTGGCCTTGGAGAGGACCCGCTGGAGCTCAGCTTTGGCCTCCATCTCCTCTTCATACTGTTCCCTCAGAAGGTCGCAGTCATGGCGGGAGGACTGCAAAGCATGCGCTAGAGCATTTTTGGCCTACGTCAGCAAGGAACATGTGTCAGTGTGGAGGGTGCCCACCACACCTCCTACCTTCATCTCAAAAACCCAGACCCACAATTCCCAAGTGATGTTTCTTCACCTTGGTCTCCTCTTCCAGTTGTCTCTTGAGATCCTCCATCTGTTGTGTGTAGGATTGCTTCCCGCGGGTCAGCTGGGAAACGAGGGCCTCTTTCTCTTCAAGCTGTCGGGCGAGTTCTCCTGAGGGCGGGAAAGGAGGAAAGGAGGGCTCCAGAAGCCACATGGGATAGAAGTTTCTTCTTGGGTGGACCTCATAAAGATGTGTAGAAAAACAAGAGGGAGACTCAAAGAAGCAACTGGATTGTCTTTATTTTTCCTTGAAGACCTTTTGCTTCTCATCCAAGAAGCTTCTTCAGTGCTGACTGAATGGTGGAGAATGGAAGGATTTATATTCCTTGCAGTCATCTGGTCATTAGTACTCTCTCTGAGAGTCGTTGAGGCCGCTTGGAGATTTATTGGTGCCCTCAGGGTCTCCTGAGTAGTGTAAATGGATTGTAAATGTTTACAATACACTCCTTTCAGCAGTTCCAAGAAAGTTCCACACCCATTTGCACTATTCAGGAGGCCCTAAAGGCACAGATAAACCTCCAAGTGGCTTCAATGACTCTTAAAGGGAATACTAATGACCAGATGACTGTAAATGAATATAAATCCTTCCATCCTCCACCATTCAGTCGGAACTGAAGAAGCTTCTTGGATGAGAAGCGAAAGATCTTCAAGGAAAAACAAAGTCCAGATGTCTTTTGGAGAACTACCTTTGGGACAACCATGACCTGGACGAAGGAGAATCAACATAGACAACAAGAGGGAGAAATATAGTAACAACATATAAAGTCCTACATGGCTTGGGTCCGGGGTACTTGCGGGAACGTGTCCTGCCGGCATCACATTTTGATCGCCCTGTACGCTCCCACAGACAGGGCCTCCTTGGGATACCGTCGGCCAGACACTGTCGGCTGGCGGGGCCCAGGGGTAGGGCCGTCTCTGTGGGGGCACCCACCCTGTGGAATCAACTCCCTTGGACCTTCATTTGGCTCCGGATCTCCGCTCCTTCCGCCGTGACCTAAAGACTTGGTTATTTCAGCAGGCCGGCCTGGACTGAACCAAGAGGGGACGGGGGTTTCTTTTAAAAAAAATTTGTTTAATGGTTTTAATAGTTTTAATGTTTAATATTAGGCTTGTACTGTTTAATTATTTTTAGTTAACTTATTGTATTGTATTTTTTTATTCTGTGAGCCACCCTGAGTCCTTAGGGAGAGAGGGCGGCATACAAGTCTAATAATAATAATAATAATAATAATAATAATAATAATAATAATAATAATAATAATAATAAAAAAATATGGTAGCCAGTACCATTTTCAGTGAGTCAGTTTCCGCTGAGACTGGTCCTCGATGGTACGGCACATCTTCTCCAAATTTGCCTGCCAGGAAATAAAAGAATTAAACCGAAGCCTCACAGAAGCTACAGCACCTTCTCCAACAAAACCACATGGTGGTTAACTTCACTTGAAAAGAGCTAGGCACAGAAAGTGCCTTCAACCACTGGGACAATATGGTTTTTGGGATCTCAGAGGTGAGCTGTGGAGTTTCCATGTGCAGGATACCAAACCTATGGCTTGTGAGGTGGTCCTACGTGAGGGACATCTTCAGGGGTGGGATTCAAATTTTTAACAACTGGTTCTGTGGGCGTGGCTTGGTGGTCATGTGACTGGGTGGACATGGCTTGGTGGTCATGTTATTGGCTGGATGTGGCCAACTCAATATCACTCCCATCGAGTCACGCATCTCCTCACCTGGCCTCTCATGACTGTGGGGATGCTGCAATAGTCGTTAAGTGTGAAAAATGGTCATAAGTCACTTTTTTCAGTGCCATTGTAACTTTGAATGGTCACTCCACACAAGCAAAGTACCAGCAAAGGAGGGGAAAAAAACTCCAGACAGGAAGTCTAGTCCTGCCAAGAATGTAATAAGGGTTAGGAGGCAGTTTCTGTAAGCAACACCAGAATGTTTCCTTCCCGCCTTCCTTACAGGATTAGCCCAGTAATTTCTTCTAACAACCGGTTCTCTGAATTGCTTAGCATGTTAACAACCAGTTCTAGCGAATAGGTACAAACTGGTAGAATCCCACCCCTGGACATCTTACTAATCCTATATCAGTTGATGGTAGGAGCAGCATCCATGATATTTAAGGTCCTGAAGCCAGTCCAGGAGAAGGTGCCCAGCTTGGCTTCTAGTAGTTATTTTCCTTACTAATAGAAGAGAATATTGGTAGCTCAGAGATCAACTGTGAGGTTCTTTGAGTTGTAGATGTTTCATGACTAAACTAGAGAACACCATCAGTGCTAGCAGGGGTTTGTGGAAAGGAGGAGGAGGAAGAGGACAGCTGTGGGATCCTTGGTTGTTTTCTTGCCAATATTTCATAACCCAAGTAGAGTGGTGTGGTGGCCTAGAGACGGAGCTTTTGCCTCACAGTCAAGAGGCCGTGAGTTCAATTCTAGGTAGAGGCAGATATTTCTTTCTCTGGACACAATGAGAATATATCTGCTGCAAAAAAACTCCGCATTGGTGACAGGAAGGGCATCCGGCCTTAGCTCCATTCAGTTGCCCAGACTCCACCCCACAAAGGATTATGGGGTCATTAAAAGAGGATGATGATAATTTCATGACCCAACTAGGTAACATCATCAGTGCTAGAAAGGAGTGGGGTTTGGGGAGAGGAGGAAGAGAAGGACAACTGTTTTTGAGGCTCTCTGAGCTGGGTTGTTTGCTTGCCAACATTTCATAATCCAACTAGGGAACATCATCAGTGCTATACTGATGACTGATGATGTTCCCTAGTTGGGTCATGAAACGTCTTCAAGAAAACAACCCAGCTCAGAGAGCACCAGGGGCCCCAGATTTTCCTATCAGCGTCTACCTGTAGACCCTGTCACACCCATCTACCCAAGAATGAGTTTGTGTTATCCACAGCCCACTTGGCTGGTATTGGGACCCTCCTCTCTACTGACACAACACCTTGGCCTTCAGAATCTGCTCCATGTTGGAGGCCACGTCATCAAGTTCTAGCTTCAGCTCGCTCTTCTCCTTCTCCAGCTTCTGCTTCACCCGCTGCAGGTTGTCGATCTGCTCGCCCAGCTCCGCCACAGAATCCGCGTGCTTCTTGCGCAAGGTGGCCGCCGTGGCCTCGTGCTGCAGCGTGGCCTCTTCCAGGTCGCGTCGCATCTTCTGGAACTCGGCCTCCCGCTTCTTGTTCAGCTCGATCTGCACTGAGGTGGCCCCTCCGGCCTCCTCCAGACGCTCGCTGATCTCTTCGAGTTCTCGCGAAAGGTCCGAGCGCTGTTTCTCCACCTTGGCACGGGCTGCGCGCTCCGCTTCCATCTCCTCTTCCAGCTCCTCGATCCGTGCCTGAATGGTGGCAAAAAGACAAATCGCTAGATCCTTCGATCTTCTAGACTAGCGGTCCCCAACCCCCTGAGCTGCAGGCCAATACTGGTCCGTAGCCTGTTAGGAACCGGTCCACGCAGCTGAAGTTGAGTGCCAGGTGAGCAAGCGGGGCTGACAGCTTCATCTGTGCATGCACAGGTTTTAGTTTGCATGCAAAACCATCCACCACCCCAGTGGTGGGATTCAAATTTTTTTACTACTGGTTCTGTGGGCATGGTCAGGTGGTCATGTGATTAGGTGGGTGTGGCTATGTGGTGTTTTTTTCCCCTTTCACAGCAACCCCCTGTGCCCCGATTTTTGTCCACTGGGCCTCAGGAAAGCCTCTTGGTGAGGTAAACACAATAGCGAGGGGGGTATCAGCTGTGCCACATGATTTAGATTAACTAAAAAGCAAGAAATCAGATGATTTCCTGCTTCCTAGCTAATCTAAATCCTGCGGCATAGCTGATCGTCGTAAATACTGGTTTGGCTGAACCAGTAGCATTTTTTACTACCAGTTCGCCTGAACCGGGCCGAACCGGTAGAATACCACCACTGCACCACCCCCTATCCTTGATAACAGACCCTGTGCATAATCTGGGGGTTCTCCTGGACTCGCGACTCCTGCTCAAAGAGCAGGTGGCGGTCATGGCCAGAAGGGCCTTTGCGCAACTGCAGGTTGTATGCTAGTCACGCCCTTTCCTGGACCAATAATCCCTACTCATGGTCACTCGTGCCTTAGTCCAGGGGTGTCAAACTCACATCGTCATCACATGACGTATCGTGACTTTTTTCCTTTCGCTAAGCCGCGGGTGAGTTTGGTCAGTGTGTGTAGAGCAGTGGTTCTTAACCTTTTTGAAATAATGCCCCTTGAGCCATTGAGGAAGTTGTCATCGCCCCCTCCCCAACATAACTGCCCCCTGCCACCTCTTAGCATTCCCAAGGGGGCCAGCAGAGGAGCGCTAAGAGACGGCAGGGGCGGCATCGCCACGCGGCCGGGCCTGCATGTGAACGTGCCACTGCTTCCCATTGAGGCGCCGCTCTGGAGCAGTGCTAGTCAATGGGTGAACCTGCAGGGCCAGCCGGCACCTTGAACGCCCCCTGTCGCCTCTTAGCACCCCTCTGCCGACCCCCTTGGGGACGCTAAGAGGCGGCAAGGGGGCGTTTGAGGTGCCGGCCCTGCAGGCTCACCCCATTGACTGTTGTACCGCACCTGAACCAGTGCCTGTCCATCCATCCATCCAGAAGGTCTGTTTGTTTGCCTGCCTGTCTTCCTGCCTATCTACCTACCTGTCTGTCTTTTGTCTACCTACCTACCTACCTACCTACCTATCTACCAATATAGATCTCTCTCTCTCTCCCAATATATCTCCCTCCATTGCCCCCATATTGTCCCCCTTCCATTCCTTCGCCCCCACATTGCCCCTTTTCATTCCATCGCCCCCCTGAAAAACAAAATCGCCCCTTGGGGGGCAATATCGCCCAGGTTAAGAACCACTGGTGTAGAGCATCTGGCCTGTGGGCCGCTAGTTTAATACCGCTGTCCTAGTCATTTCCTGCCTTGACTATTGCAATGTGCTCTACATGGGGCTGCTCCAGTTGGTGCAAAATACAGCGGCCCATGTGATCTCGGTGTGTGCACAGGTATCACCTCTCCTGTGGGAGCTGCATTCACTGCCGATTTGCTTCAGGCTGCAATTCAAGGTGTTGGTTGTCACCTTTAAAATCCTTCATGGTTTGGGATCAGGTTATCTGAGGGACATCTACCTGACCCACCAGAGCAAGGAGGCAAGGAATGTTGCGTGTCCCATCCCCTACTCCAGGCCTAGAGAGATATACCTGGTGGGACCCAGAAGAAGGACCTTCTCCATGGTGGCCTCCCTCTCTCTGGAACATCATTCCCCCTGAGATTAAACTGGCCTCCACTCTGACACTCTTCCGGTAAGAGTTGAAGACCTAGTTATGCCAGATGGCTGAGGAATCCAGAGTGGGATGGAGCCCATTAAGTAGTTTGTGTTATGCGTTGTTGCCAGGGTGGAGGGTTATTATATTATGTTATTAATTTATTCTTTGATTATGCTCTTTTATTGGTTTTATTTTTTATATACCGTGTTTCCCCAAAAATAAGACACTGTCTTATATTTTTTTTGGCTCCCAAAAACTCACTAGGTCTTATTTTCAGGGTAGGTCTTATATATTTATGGTGCCAAATAGTGGGTGTGAGTGTGTAGGGGGTGTTTTGTGGGTGCAGGTTGCTCCCTGAAAAGTCTTCCTGGAACTGGAGATTTACACTAGGTCTTATTTTCGGGATAACAGGTCGGTATGAGGTGTTTTTTTTTATATTGAGATTACGCTGGATATAACTCTGCATTGGCCACAGGAAAGGCATCCGGCCAGGAATCGCTCAGCTCCATTCAGTTGCCCAAACTCTACCCTGCAAGGGATTCTGGAGTCATTAAAAAATGATGATATGGTGTTTTTATATTCCTGTAAGGTGCCTTGAGTCGCCATGTGTGAATAGGTGGCAATATAATTTTTATAAATTTATTTTTTATTTATTTTATTTATTTATTTTATTCATATTTATATCCCGCCCTTTTCCGGAGACTTACAATTTTTGGGATACAACCCAATGCGCTCAGCAATAGCCTTCCTTCCATTGTATATGCCTGCTTATTACTAAGTGGCATTTTTACAAGGTCAGCTAATTGCCCCCAACAATCTTGGGTCCTCAATTTACCTACCTCGAGAGGATGGAAGGCTGAGTCAACCTTGAGCCTGGTGGGAGTCGAGCCTGCAATAATTACAGGCAGCTGGAACTGAGTACTAGGCTATTAACAGCCTGCACCACCAAGGCATTTATTTATTAAATAAATAAATAAGCTTCACTTCCTGTGATTTAGGAAGGGGCAAAACAGATGGATGGTGCAGAATTTTGGGGAATTTCTCCCTTTCCCTGACTGGAGCATCAAGGAAGGTCTTTTTACCTGGAGTTCCTTGAGTTTCTTCTGCAGCTGTGAGGCCAGAGCTTGTTCATCTTCAATCTTGCTGTTCTGCTGGTTGATATCAAACTCTTTCCTGCCAAAGAGAATTCTGGCAAGTAAAACCCTTCTCTGTAAAATACAGGGAGTCCTCGACTTACAACAAGTAGTTCATTTAGCGACCAGTACCACGGCACTGAAAAAAGTGACAATTTCTCAGACTTACAACCGTTGCAGCATCCCTGTGGTCTCACCCGTGACTGAAATTCAGTCACTTGGCCACAGATTCATACTTACAATGGTTGTGGCGTCCCAGGGGCTTAGCTGGTCCCATTTTTGTGACCAAGTCAACGGGGAAGCCAAATTCACATAACAACCGGGTGACTCGCTTAATGGGGATTCGCTTAACCAACGTGTCAAGAAAGGTCGTAAAAGGAGACAAACAATTCACTTAAGAAATGTCCTGCATAGCAAGAGACGTTTTGAGCTCAATTGTGGTCGTATGTCGAGGACTGCCTCTATCCATCTGATCCAGGGGTGTGATTCAACTGGTGTAACAACCAGTTTGGTGAGCGTGCTTTCGCCGTGCGCCTAACGACGCCGCAGAGGGTTTGCTACTGACCTTCTCTTGCAATCCTGCACTCTCCCTGTGTGTTAAACAGCTGATGCGCGGCAATGCGCAGAAGCAGCTGAGCTTGAAAACTAGGAAATAAAGGTCAGAATAGAGGCGGGGCAGGCGGGTGTGTCCAGCAGCTGATTGTCGGAGCGAACCAGTTTGCTCACAGATTATTATCATTATTATTATATTTGGATTTATATGCATCTCCGGGAGGACTCGGGTGGCTCACACAAAGATATATATACAAAATAGATAAAAATATATCCAATCCAAATGTGAATAAAATACTAAAATACCCCATTAAAATCTCCAATCCCTCTCAATCCAGGCCGGTCTGTAAAAACAGCCAGGTCTTGAGATTGCGGCGGAAGGAACGTAGGTCAGGGGCCAACTGCAGCCCCAGGGGCAGCTGGTTCCACAGGGTGGGCGCCCCCACAGAGAAGGCCCTCCCCCAGGGGACCACCAACCGACATTGTCTGGCCGACGGCACCCCCAGGAGGGCCTGCCTGTGGGAGTGTACTGGGCAATTGGACCTCGATGCTGGTAGGAGGCGCTCCTGCAAGTACCCCGGACTCAAGCCATGAAGGTGATCCTCAGAGCTACTGGTTTGACTGAACTGGGCTGAACCGGTAGATTACCACCCCTGATATGATCACTGCAACTTCTTCAACTCTGCTCTGTTGCCCAAGCATCACAGAGTGTCCAGCTTCTCAACCCACCGGGCAGTCTCTGCTATGCAAGTAATCCTTGACTTACGGCCATTTGTTTAGCAGGTGTTTCAAGTTACAACGGCACTGGAAAAAGTGACTTACAACAGGTCCTGGCTCATGATCATTACAATGTCCCTGAGTTCGCAATTAGCCGGCCTCCAGCAAGCAAAGTTAATGGGAAAAGCTGGATTCGCCTAACAACTGTGTGATTCGCTTAACAACACGCCAGCAAAAAGGTACTATTCTCCACAACAAGGACCAGCAAAGATGGTTAAATGGGCTCTATTATCTAAAGAAGAGAATAAATTTCATTTTGTTTCTATTGGGAAATGCCTTCCAGATTTTGTGCTTGCGATGGGAAAAAAAGAAAAGAAACATTGATTTTGTTTTTGCTGTTTAGATAAGCTTGTTGCTATAGAAATGGCTAGTATATACTGTTGTGTAAAAGTAGAAAGTTGAAGTTGTGACGTTGTTATCTTCTACTATGCTAAAGGGGTTGTGTTGTTAGCTTTGGTCCTTTCTTATCTTTTCCCTCTTTACACCATATTTTCTCTTTCCTTCCTTCCTTCCTTCCTTCCTTCCTTCCTTCCTTCCTTCCTTCCTTCCTTTCCTACCTTCCTTTCTTTCTTGCTTTCCTTATTTTCTCTTCTTTCTTTCTTTCTTTCTTTCTTTCTTTCTTTCTTTCTTTCTTTCTTTCTTTCTTTCTCTCTCTCTCTCTTTCCTTCTTTCTTCTTTCTTTCTTTCCTTCCTTTCTCTCTCTCTGTTTCCTTCCTTCCTTTCTCCTCCCCCCAGTTTTCTGATTTTTAAAAATTTCTCTTTACATTTTATATTTTGATAAACTAATAAAAATGTATATTAAAAAACCAATCACAGCAAAAAGGTTGTAAAATCAGGCACAGTCATGGGATGCCTCACTTAATGATCACATTGCTTAACGACTGAACTTCCGGGCTCTATTGTGGTCGTAAGCCAAGGACTACCCGAACTTCCGGGCTCTATCTATATTCCCCCCCCCCATAAAACTGGGCTACAGAGCTCTGTAAACTGGGATTTCTGGATTCCAGGAACAATTAAGTCATTCTCCAGTTTGGAGAAGGAAGCTAATTCCTTCCCAACCAGTTAAGGATGACACAAATTCTAGTGGAGTGATGAGACCAGTTTTATTTTCGTCCTTATTTTGGAAACAAATATGAAAGCTTTTGTGCTTGGCAATTTTTGTGGGGGGACGCCCTGTGACTCTTGACTGGAGAACCCAAAAGTACAGAGCTGGCTCTTCCTTACTTTTTAATTTTCTCTTCCAGCTGTTGTTTGTCATTCTCCAAGTCCATAATGTTCTCTTGTGCCAACTTTAAGTCTCCTTCAAGTTTCCTTTTGGAGCGCTCGAGATCCATCCGGATTTTCCTCTCCTGTTCTACAGAACCTTCCAGCTGTTGAGGGGAAGAGAGGAGAAGAGAACGAGGAGGGAAGGAGGGAGAAAGGAGGGAAGGAAGAAAGGAAGAAGGAAGAAAGAAAGAAAGACGGAGGGAGGGGAAAGGAAGGAAGGAACAAAGAAGGGAAGGAAGAAAGGAGGGAAGGAAGGAAGGAAGGAAGGAAGGAAGGAAGGAAGGAAGGAAGGAAGAAAGAAGGAGGAGGAAAGGAAAGGAAAAAAAAGGAAGAAAAACAAGAGGAGGAAGGAAGGAAGGAGGAGGAAGAGAAAGAAGGAAGGAGGGAAGGACGGAAGAAAAGAAGGGAAAAAATGAGAGAGGAAGGAAGGAAAGGAAAGAAATAAAGAAGGGAAAGAGAAGAAGGAAGGAAAAGTAAGAGAAGGAAGGAAGAAAAGAAGTAGAGAAGGGAAAGAGAGGAAGGAAGAAAAAGAAGAGGAGAGGAGAGACGAGAAGAAGATTTCGAATACAAAACTGAATGCCACCCAATGGCCCTTTAAGTATAATCATGGACGATGGGCCACGCCATGAACCATGCTGACTCTCTCTGGATACTCCAGATTTAATACCCCTAGCAATCCATCACCAACCAGCACGAGCCAATATCGAAACTTCCCATAGCTTTTACTTCCTCTTTCTAACTCAATGGCACATAAAACGAAGAAGCCAGGCCTATCCCAAACCTCTAGAAGATGTTCTCCAGATGTTGCTGAGGCCAATTAAGGATGGGTGGACATCCCACCCCAGCCGAGGGGCGCAAGGGTCCTAAGCTTCCCACAAGGCTGCCCAAAAACTCTGTCCAGGTGGACCAAGAACGTGGATGGCCGGACGGACACCTCCTGCCTCGCTCCACTCACATCGTCCACTTGTTGTTCCAGCTTCATCTTGGCTTTGCTCAGGCTGTTGACCTTGTCTTCTTCAACCTGGAAGTCATCCAAGGCTTGTTGGTGGGCCTCCTGGAGGGATTTCTTCTCCTTGGTCAGTTTGGCGATGATCTCATCCAGACCGGCCATTTCTTCAGTCAGGTTTTTCACCTGAAAAGAGAACCAATCCGAAGGGACTGTACCACAGGTGGTATTCAGCAGGTTCTGACCGGTTCCGGAGAGCCGGTAGCGTAAAATTTTGAGTAGTTCGGAGAACTGGCAAATCCCACCTCCGACTGGCCCTGCCCCCATCTATTCTCCACCTCCCAGCTGATCGGCTGTGTCTTCTTTTGTTTATTAATTAATTAATTAATTAATTAATTAATTAATGGGACTTCTATACCGCCCCATCTCCGAAGACTCGGGGTGGCTCACAAATAAAAACAACAACAACAATAAATAATTAAAAACAGATTAAACTAAATAAGCCCCAATACAATTACAAATACAACAAATAAAACCATCCCACCCCAAAAAATCACAACCCAGATTGGTTAAACAACCAGGTCTTCAGATCATGGCGGAAGGTGTGGAGGTCAGGGGCCAGACGGAGCTCCAGGGGAAGTTGGTTCCAGAGGTCCGGGGCCGCGATAGAATAGGCTCGTCATCGGGAGACCGCCAGCCGGCACTGGCCAGCTGACGGGACCCCAAGGAGTCCTTGCC
This sequence comes from Naja naja, assembly GCA_009733165.1. Taxonomy (NCBI): domain Eukaryota; kingdom Metazoa; phylum Chordata; class Lepidosauria; order Squamata; family Elapidae; genus Naja; species Naja naja. The sequence goes on from CM019155.1 coordinate 147,543,686, forward strand.
TATGTGCTCGCACATGTTGCCCTGCACAGGAGAACGGAACTGGAAAGCAGGTTAGTGGGGTGGGGACGGAATGGGGATTTTGCAGTAACCTTCCCCTGCCACGTCCACCAAGCCACGCCCACCAAACCGGTAGTAAAAAAATCTGAATCCCACCACTGTACTGTACAATGGATCCTTGGCTTAAACGCATTCATTTTAGTGGCCGTTTGGAGCTACGACGGGGCCGAGAAAAAGTGAAATTGTGACCGTGTTTCACAACTTAAGATGGTTGCACTATCCTCTCAGTCATGAGGTAGACCTTGACCTACAACAGTTTTAGATTCATAGAACAATTCATTTAGAATAACAGAGTTGGAAGGGACCTTTGAGGTCTTCTAGTCCAACCCTGCTCAGGCAGGTAACCCTACACCATTTCAGGCAAATGGCTGTCCAATCTCTTCTTAAAAACTTCCAGGGTTGGACCATTTACGACTTTTGTTTAATGTTCATTTAATGACCGTGCCAAGTTATGAGGGTGCCGACAAAAGTGAAATTGCGACAGTGTTTCATACTTACGACGGTAGCAGCATCCTCTTGGTTACGTGATCAAAATTAAGACATTGGCTACTGGCTCATACAGGTAGACCTTAACTTACAACAGTTGGTTTAATGACCGTTCTGAGTTACGATGACGCTGACAAAAATGAAATTGTGACCCTGTTTCACACTCACGATGGTAGCAGCACCCCCGGGGTCAGGTGATCAAAATCCAGGCGCTTGGCAAACTGGCTCATATTTATGACGGTTTTGCAGTGTCCCAGGCCAAGTGATCCCCCTTTTGCAACCAAAGTCAACCAGGAACCCAGACTCACTTAACAACCATGTTATTAATTTAACACAGTGATTGTGATTTACTTCAGAACTTCAGCAGGAACCATCATAATATGGGGCAAAACTAAACCACTCTCTGGCTAAGCAACAGAAAACTTGGGCTTACTGTTCTGATCTAGGCTCCTCCCAAAAAACACTAAGCAGATTTTTTTTGTCCCGGCAAAACCCCTTTTCCTAAACAAAGGTGAATTTCTTGCAATCACGTTCAGCCAAAGTCCTGGCAAACAGTCTTTCAAGGGTCTAATGAGGAGCACAGACCTTATCTAGCCTGTAGAGCTGCCAAGTAACTATTTCCAAACACAGTGCTGACAAGGAAGGGCTCGGCAGGGAGCCTCTGAGATGCACAGACAGATCTTCACACTGCTGCAATGAACAAATTGTTTCCTGCAAAAGCCCCCTCCCCTTTTGTTCCTCTTTTAATACCTGTGGCCTTACTCCCATGTCGACCTTTAGTTCGTAATTGTTCTTTTCTTTTGGCAGCTCTGCACATGCGCAGGCTGGGAACCGGCTCCAGCTGCTCCCCCGCCTCACTGCTGTCCGAATCTGAAGGTAGCTGATGACTGCCAGCCTGCCCAAACCCCACTCTGCCTCTGATGCAGAGCCTTCCTCAGCCTCCAGGACTGGCCCAGGTTCCCCCACAATCTCCTCACTACTGTCCGGCTCTGCTGACAGCTCCGCTAGCCACCGGTGGGCCACAACACAACTGTGATATCGTAAGTCGAGGACTACCTGTGCTTTCAACGTACCTTGTTCTCCGTGGCATGCTTTTCCTTCTCCACCTTGGCCAAAGTCAACTCCAGGTCATCAATATCTTTCTTGAGTTCCGAACATTCATCTTCCAGCTTCCGCTTCTTGGCGGTCAGTTCGGCGTTCATCTCCTCTTCATCTTCTATCCTTTCGGTCATCTCTTTCACCTTGGCCTCCAACTGGATCTTGTTCTTGATCAGCTGGTCGCAACGTTCCTCCGCATCGTTCAGATTGTCTTGTTCCTGGGGGGGGGGGTGGGGGAAGGAAAGGAGAGAAGAAAAGAAGAACCAATAGAAGAGAAGATTTGCAGCTCAAGGGTTGAGCTGTGGGCTCCCTGGCGCTCTCTGAGCTGGGTGATTTTCTAGCACAGGCTTCATGACCCAACTAGGGTACATCATCAGTGCTCGGAGGAGGAAGAAGAGGAGGAGGAGAAGGAAGAGGAGGAGGAAGAGGAGGAGGAAGAGGAGGAGGAGGAGAAAGGCTGTGGAATTCTTGCTGCCCTCTGAGTTTGGTGGTTTTCTTGCAGATGTTTCATGACCCAACTAGGGAACATCATCTGTGCTAGAAGTTTGCTCAAATCTCTCTCTCCTTCCAGCACTGAATGATATAACCTAGTTGGATCATGCGAGAAAGCAGCCAACCTGAGAGATTTCCAAATTTTCCATGTAAAGGAAGAACTTCAGAGCAAGGAGAAAGGATGTAAACCTCTGAGTTAAAAGGGAGAATGAAGTAGCCTAAATATACTCACAGCTTGGACTTGCAACTGGAGGTCGTTCTTCTCCTGGAGCAATGAAACCATCTTCTCCTCCAGCTCCTTCCGACGGGCTTCTGACTTCTCCAGAGCTTCCTTCAGCCTCCCGAATTCCTCTTTCATCGTCTGTGAAGAATGCAAGAGTCGCCAATCATCAGTCAATCAAAATAGAACTGGAAGGGACATTGGAGGTCTTCTAGTCCTACCCCTGCTCAAGCAAGAGACCTTTTACCATTTTGGACAAATAGCTGTTCCAATCTCTTCTTAAAAACCTCCCGTGATGAAGCACCTACAACTTCTGGTGGCAAGCAGTTCCACTGGTTGATTGTCCTCACTGTTGGGAAGTTTCTCCTTAATTCCAGGTTGCTTCTCTCCTGGATTAGTCTCCACCCATTCCTTCTTGTTCTGCCCTCTTTGGAGAATAAACTTGACTCCTCTTCTTTGGGGCAGCCCCTCAAATGTTGGAAGACTGCTATCATATCACCCCCTAGCCTATCTTTTCATTAGACTAGACATATCCAGTTCCTGCAATCATTTTTATATGCAGGCCTTTAATTATCTTACAGATAATCCTTGACTTACAACAGTTCATTTAGTGACTGCAAAGTTACGATGGCACTGAAAAAAATGGCTTATGATCGTTTTTCAAAGTTACGAGCTTTGCAGCACCCACATGATCAAAATTTAGATGCTTGGAAACTGTTTCATATTTATGATGGTTGCAGTGTTCCGGGGTCATGGGATCCCCTTTTGCGATCTGCAACCACTGCAAACAAGGTCATAAAAAGGGTCCCGTGGTTACCCACTTAATAACCAGCATGAGTTACGACTGTATTTCCTGTTAGAAATTCTGTTTATATATAGCACTACAGAGCAAACAGGGAGCACAATCACCATGTGCTTTACTGTTCAACTGTTTTAAACTGTAACAGGAAAAAGGAAACTCTACTTAGAACGAAAGAGCAGAGAGTATATTTCATAGATCCAAACTTGTAAACTACTGTAGTTGTTGCATGGAAATATATTCCAACAATGAATTACAACATTTCCGGATTCAATTACAGCTGCAAGTGGAGGACAGCATGTGTAAATGTACATATAAATGTAACTCTTTTGTATTTTTACGTTTAATTATTGTTTTAATTATTGAACATTGTTTGCTGCCCAGAGTCAATTCAACTCAGACGGGCAGCTATTAAAAAGAATGAATGAATGAATCATCATCTCCTTTCAATGACCCCATAATCCCTTGTGGGGTGGAGTCTGGGCAACTCAATGGAGCTGAGTGTTTACTGGCTGGATGCCCTTCCTGTCACCGATGCAGAGTTATATTCAGCAGATATATATTTTCAACATGTCCAGAGTGAGAAATATCTGCCTCCACCTAGGATCGAACTCACAGCCTCCTGATTGTGAGGTGAGAGCTCCATCTCTTAGGCCACCACACTACTGAATGAATGAATGAATGAATGAATGAATGAATGAAAGAATGAATGAAAGCAGTCACCTGCATTTCTTTCTCGGTTTCCGCGCTCTTCAGCAAAGGTTTGATCTTGAAGAACAGCTTCATCCAAGGCCAGTTTTTCACCCCCATGAAAGCTCGGATGTTGTACTGAATAATGAGCAAGGCATCCCTGGTGGAAGGGACCAAGGAGAACCACACTTTAACTTTTCAGAAAACCCTTTTCTCCCTCTGTCCCATAGAATTCACGCCAGGGGTGGGATTCTACCAGTTCTCACCTATTCGCCAGAACCGGTTGTTAACATTCTAAGCAGTTCGGAGAACCGGTTGTTAGAAGAAATTACTGGGCTAATCCTGCAAGGAAGGCAGGAAGGAAACATTCTGGTGTTGCTTACAGAAACTGCCTCTCCATTAACCCTTATTACATTCTTGGCAGGACTAGACTATTACATTCTTGGCAGGACTAGACTTCCTGTCTCAGGAACGTCTCTGAGTTTTTCCCCCTCCTTGCTGGTACTTTGCTTGTGTGGAGACCATTCAAAGTTACAGTGGCACTGAAAAAGTGACTTATGACCATTTTTCACGCCAGAACGACTGTTGCAGTATCCCCACAGTCACGAGAGGCCAGGCGAGGAGATGCGTGCCTCGATGTGAGTGATGTTGAGTTGGCCACACCCAGCCAATAACATGACCACCAAGCCACGCCCACCAGTCACATGACCACCAAGCCAGGCCACCAATTAACTAAGCCATGCCCACAGAACCGGTTGTTAAAAAAATTGAATCCCACCCCTGATTCACGCCTCAAAAACCCTCGGAATTTCAAAGCATTCGACTATCGCTGCAATTCAAAGCAGAATGTGCAAAAAAACCCCAAAAAACCCTTTTTTTCCAGCATTGGACTCATTTAGGGACCATTTGCGATTACAACGGTGACGAAAAAACAATTTCCTGCCCAACCCTCACATTTATGCCCTTCACAGATCTGTAAAGCAAAAGAAGGCTGGAGAAAGGTCCTAAAGATAATTGTCATTTCATTTAGCTGCTTTCGCTAATGAATCGCTGTTGGTCTTTGTTGCTAAACGAGGACTATCCGAATTGTTCCTTTATACTTTATAGGTCTATAAGCTGCTCAAGGTGGCGGGAAGTAGGGCAGCCTCTAAAATTGAATCAGCCCAAGAAATAAATCGATCAAGGAACATTCCGGAAGGTAAACCTCTAAATGCAACAAGCAATTTAAAAGTATATAATGACATTTTTGCACTTCGACTATGCCTTATAAGCTCTCACGGCTGGAGTCGCACAGGTGAAGCTTAAAACCACACCATAGTGGACTCTTGACATAGGCGAGACTGAAACAGGTGGTCCTTGACTTATAACCATTCATTTAGTGACCGTTTGAAGTTACAACAGCGACTTACAACCAGTCCTTACACTTACAAACCACTTGGTGAGCAGTCGACGTGACGCAGTATGCATACACAGCTCAACTAGTGGAGCTATGCAGCATGTGTGTGTGGCCTGCACCGCCGCTCGTGTGAGTCAGTTTCAGAGGTGGTATTCAGCAGGTTCTGACCAGTTCTGGAGAACCAGTAGCGGAAATTTTGAGTAGTGTGGAGAACTGGCAACAATGCCTGACTGGAGATTTTACAGAATCCTTCCCTGCCACACCCAACAAGCCACTTCACAGAAGTGGTAGAAAAATTTGAATCCCACCACTGGCTGCGTGTGTACCTTTGTGCATCAGGCCACCACTTGCATAACCTGTTTGTAAATAGCCCACAGTTTGGTAGTGGGCCATGGGTTGGGGACCCATGCAATAGACAACCCCGAGCTGCAGCTTATTACCAGGCCGTAGTCTGTTCGAAACTGGACCGCAGGAGAAATGGACAAGCCCATGTGGGAAGCGAGCATGCTTGCCCATTTCTTCCACGGCCCAGTTTTGAAGAGGCCGCGGCCCGGTAGTGGGCCCCAGCCCTGGGGATTGGGAACCTTTGCTGTAGACCAGGGGTGTCAAACTGGATTTCTTCAATGGCCAGTTCAGCATTGTAGTTCCCCTCTGAGGGCCGGTCGGTGGGAAGGGGCAGGGAAGGCGGGGAGATGGTACACCTCCTGCAACACCCTGCCGGCTGAAATTGGGCCATGGGTGGGCCGCATGAGAGCTCTCCATGCCTGCTTGGCCTCCACAGCCTCCTGCAGCACACTGCTGGCCAAAAACAGACCGAGGCTCCCCCGCGGCCCGTTTTCAGCTTCAACGGCCTCCTGTAGCACTCTGCTGGTCGAAAATGAGCCACGAGGGAGCCTTGTGGCCACCCCCGTGCCCCATTGTGGCCATCAGGGACACTGCTGGCTGGTCCTTTGATATTCCGACAGCATCTAAGAAGAGGGTCTTTCTCTTCTGTTGACCCTTGTCCTTCTCCAGTTGAGGTCACCTTCCATAACCTCGGGCTTCTTCTCACGGTCTCACCTCCGCTCCATGATCTTCCGGAACTCAATGCGCATGAGTTGGCCCCTTGCCCGGGCTTGGATACGGGTGATGATTCTGGACAGCCGTTCATCGCGCAGCTCCTCCAGGTGACCCAGGAGCCCTGCCTTGAAAAACACCTGTGGGATGGGAAGAGATGACTTTGGGTTTCGTTCGATTCTCACAATTTAGAACACAAAAA
>CM019155.1:147551181-147598132 GCA_009733165.1 Naja naja
TAAACTAGACCCCACCACTTTGTTTGTGTCTCTTCCAGTCGTCCCCTTTGCCTTCTCCAGGACATTCCCAAGCTGTTGAGGGCCCTCAACAGCAGAAGATAAGGCCCACTGGACCTCAACACTGGAAGCTGGTGAGCAAAGAGCCACCTTCATTAACCCTGAATGCCGGTCACTCAATAATTCCTGAGAGGCATTCATGTCGACTCTCCAAGGGGTCCTCAGATGGTGGTTTCTGCAGCATCTCCAGGTCAAGACCAACCTGGAGATGCAGAAGGTTTCAAGCCAGCCATGACGTAATTCTCTCTTTCCGCTTCCCTTCCCAGTCTCACCCGCCTCGCTGCCAGCGTAGCTGGAGAAGAGCGTGGCAAGCAGCTTCAGGGCCGACTTCTGGAAGAGGGCCACCACGGTCTCGTTGAGAGGGTCCTTGTTCTTCTCCAACCACCCGTTGATGTTGTAGTCCACGGTGCCAGCGTAGTGGATCAGGGCAAAATGCGCCTCCGGTTTCCCCTTGGCATTGCGGGCTTTGCCGAAGTTGGCCGACTTGCCCAGGTGGTTATCGTAGAGCTTGGCCTTGAAGGTCATGTCAGTGGCCTTGGGGAACATGCATTCTTCTTCCAGGATGGACATGATGCCCAGAGGCTGACCCCAAAAGACGGAGAGGAAAGGGACAACAATGAGGACAGAAAGAACGGAAAAAATTTAACCTTCCCGGAAGTCTAAGCAACCTTTCTACAGGATATATCCTGTATATACTGGACTTTCTGGGTTTTTATTTTTCTTTCATTGAAGATGTTTCGCTTCTCATCTAAGAAGTTTCTTCGGCTCTATCAACCTTCTTGGATGAGAAGCGAAACATCTTCAATGAAAAAAAAAAAACAGAAAGTCCAGTTGCCTCTTGAAAAAAAAAAAGCACCTTTGGGACAAGCATGACCTGGATCAAAAGGCCAGCAACCTTTTGGGCTTCAGGGACCACTAAATTCGTGATTTTAAATCCCGCGGACCACTAACTATGATCTGCCTAATGACCAGCTGTCTGGGTGTGGCTAGGTGGTCATGTGACTGGGTGGGCGTGGCCAATTTGATGTCACTCATGCTAAGGGACACCTTGCCGGCCTCTACTCGCCCCTCCCCTCCCAGCCACTCCCCACCTGCCTTCCTGGGCTCCTTAGAGCCCCCAACAGGAAGCAGTGGTTGGAGCTAAGCAGCCCCCAGGAGAAAGAGCTGGCAAAACAGCTGGCTCAGTTCCAATTGGATCTGGCCGGGAAGGAGGCTCAGCAGAAGCACCTCACTGAGGACTAGGAGCATTAAGCTTTCCAAACAGAGGGAAGGCCTGCGGGAGTGCAAGGCTGGGCACCGGTGCCTGGAGGCTCAGCGGGGCTGAGATGGTCCAGCCAGTTCCAGGCCATGATGCAGTCCCACTGGAACGAGGCCCTCCGCTTCTTTGCCACCAGTGGTGCTTCCCTCCAGCCTTCGCCCAAAGCCCCATGCCAGGAGGATGAAGAAGACTCTGTTATGTATGTAGGTTTGAAGTCATTGGTTTAGTTTGAACTGTTCTTGTAAAATGTTGGAAATGATTGGTTTAAAAAGTGTGGGAAAACCCTGCACTCTGATTGGCTGGCAACCGCTGCTGGCTATAAGTGTAGCAGCCGCAGCCCAGCCAAATTGGGTCCGTTCTGAGCTGTAGTCACTAATAAACTAAGACCTTGAAGCACTCCACGTCTGTCTCTTCATGCAAACTTAACAGACTCCAAGCTGGAATTTCTGCCCCCCTCTGACCCACACAAAAAGACCCCGAAGGGGGAAGACTCTCTACAGCAACACAAATGTTCATTGCACTTATCCGGCTCAGGGGCTGTAAGTTTGAGGATGCCTGATTTAGTACAATTACGCAAATAATTTTTCTGTGGACCACCAAAATTTTCTCAGTTGGTGACCCCTGACCCAGATGACTGAGAATCTCCATAGACATCTGTCTACAGCAAGGGTCTTCAAACTTGGCAAGTTTTTGAATAGCTCCATGCTGTAGAACAGGGTCTTCAAACTTGACAGCTTTAAGACTTGTGGACCTCAACTCCCAGAATTCCTGAGCTAACATGACTGGGGGAGGAATTCTGGGAGCTGAAGTCCACAAGTCTTAAAGCTGTCAAGTTTGAAGACCCTGTTCTACAGGATGGACCTATTCAAAATCCCAACAAGAACATCTGGAAATTGTGGAATAAAACCAAGGAGGACTCTGGAAACCATATTCCACCTTTCTTGCTCAAAAGCAAAGGTTTTTAGCCCAGCTTTCCCTTGCACAGGGAATCCTCGACTTACAAACCGCGGCTGAGCCCAAAATTTTTGTCGTGAGAACTGAGACGTTTGTTAAGGGAATTTTACAACTTTTCTTGCCACAGTTGTTAAATGAATCACCGCAGTTGTTATGCGAGGAACACGGTTGTTAAGCGAATCTGGCCTTCCCCATCAACTTTGCTGGTCAGAATGTCGCAAAAGGGGATCAAGTGACCCCGGGACACGGCCACCGTCATAGATACGAGTTGCCAAGCATTCAAATTTTGATCATGTGATCATGGGGATGAAGAAATGGTCGTAAGTGTGAAAAATGGCCATAGCTCACTTTTTTCAGTGCCGTTGCAAATTTGAACAGTCACTAAATGAACTGTTGTAAGTTGAGAAGTAGCTGTAATTTTTTCCTTGGTGGGCTGGATGGTCACCTCATAAATTTCATCTTTTATCAAGAAGTTCCTTGTCAGAATTACCTTGATCAGGCATCTCCAAACTCTACAACTTTAAGACTTATGGACTGCAACTCCCAGAATTCCTCAGCCACCTATCAGTCAGGCAGCCATGCTTCCTGGGGAATTCTGGGAGTTGAAGTCCACAAGTCTTAAAGTTAGCCAAACTTTAAGACTTGTGGACTTTAACTGGAGATCCTTGATCACACTTACGACCAGGGGTCAGCTTCAAAAATTTTAGCAACTGGTTCTCTGCCCGATTGCTGGGTGGGCATGGCCATGGTGGGTGTGGCCTAGTCAGCCTCCTGCACCATGGTAGAGGGGTCGTTTTTGCCCTCCCCAGACTCTGGAGGCTTTCCTCAAGTCCCTGGGAGGACGAAATGGCCTCCCCAGAGGCCCTCAGGAGGCCGGAAACCTGGAGGCTCCGGGAGGCCCATTTTTTGCCCTTCCCAAACTTCCGTGCGGGCCCTGCACTTATCTGCAATCCAAAACGGGCCACATGGAGACTCCTGGGAGGGGTGGGCGGGGTCAGCTAGGGGTGGGATTTGCTGGTTCACCAAACTGGTCACAAAATTAGCTACCAATTACCTAAGGGTTTGCCCAAACTGGGGTGAACTGGTAGCAGCCCACCTCTGCTTACGACTGTTGCAGCATCCCCACAGTCATGTGATCAAACTTAGATGCTTGCAGGCTTAACGGCTAGCATGACATGACCATAAGTCATAAGTCATGGTAAGCGTTGAGCTGATAATACAGGAATAACGTATTATCATCCAATTCTGATAGTCACAGACTAACCAGAAGTTGCTGTTAGGGTTCCGACGTTTGCCCTAATTAAATCATGAGCCCCTCCTTCTTATGGCAACTCAGAAACAGGCATAGGAATGATTTACGAGTTGACAGTTGTGAGTTCTCCAACACTGCAGGTTTTTTAAAGAAGATATTAGACAACCATTTGTCTGAAATACTATAGGGTATGGGGTCTCCTGCTTCAGAAGGGAATTGGACTATAAGATCTCCAAAATCATTTCCAACTCTATTATTCCAGTTAAACCAGAACAATCATCAGATTTTCCTAGAATCCGGAACCTCTTTCTTCTGCTCTCAAGTTATCGAAGGGTTGTTGTCCCACTCTAAATAACCCAACTGTTGTTCAGAGAAGCTCATCTGAGATACATTTTAGAGAACCAACGATAGAAGATTTACCCAATTCCCCCAGCTTACCTTCTCAATGAGGTCAATGCAGGCCTGGAGGTCCATGCCGAAGTCAATGAACACCCATTCGATGCCCTCCTTCTTGTACTCTTCTTGTTCCAGCACAAACATGTGATGGTTGAAGAACTGCTGCAGCTTCTCGTTGGTGAAGTTGATGCAGAGCTGCTCGAAGCTGTTGAACTGGGAGGGGGAGGGGGGAAACAAAATTACAGACCACCCAAAGTCAACCCATCAATGTGGGTCATGCAGGTCTCACCCTCCTCCCTGTAGACCCTGTAGTGACGGACTTACGTCAAAGATCTCAAATCCGGCAATGTCCAGCACGCCGATGAAATACTGCCGAGGTTGCTTGGTCTCCAAAGAGTTATTGATTCTGACTACCATCCAGCTGAACATTTTCTCATACACGGACTTGGCCAGGGCCCCGATGGAATAATACACCTGGGTGGACAGGAGAGACCAGGAATTTGCATAGTGAAACATTAGAATAATAGACTTGAAAAGGGACCTTGGAGGTCTTCTAGTCCAACTCCCTGCTCAATCAGGAGATCCTATTGTCAGGGTTCCGGCAATTGCCCTAATTAAATCATGAGCCCCTAAGCCAAGCTTCAAAAGAATCCAAAAGATTTATTAGGAGCAACGTACCAGCATTAACCTAAATGAAGCCAACTCTGGCCTACGTAATTCACAGTCACCTGTGACCCTGTCCCCCCACCCCAGTGTGTTATAAATCAGATTCTCCAATGAAGTACATTCACGGGCAGGGTGTCATCAATCACATTCTCCAATTAAGGATTTTCAATGCCAGAAGATCCGGTAGCCTAGTTACAATATTTTAAAGATAAGGGTGTAATGTACTTCTGGTTTTACTGCTGTACTGATCCTTTAGATTTCCTGCCCCCCTTGTTTATGGCAACTTGAAAACAGGCATAGGAATGTTTTATGAGTTGACACCTATATCCTTTCAGATAAATAGTTGTCCAGTCTCTTTTTGAAAGCCTCCAATGATGGAGCATCCACAACTTCTGGAGACCAGCTATTACAGGGGTGTCAAACTTAAGGCCTGCGGGCTGCATCCAGTCCGCAAAGTGATTGGCTCAAGCCCGTGGGGCCATCCTAGAAAATGTAAGGGGGTGTCCCATGTCTCATCGGCCCAGTTTACCCAATGCAAAGAGGAAAGATCAGGCCAGTGTAGCTTCGGCCGGGTCTACCCAACACAAACAGGAAAGAGAACTTGCCAGCAGTTTGGGGAGTGGTGTCAAGCTGGCCATGCCCACCCAGTTGGCCACACCCAGCCAGTTGGCCACACCCACCCCATCACACCCACCCAGGAGGGGGAGGAAGACTGTGGGGTCCTTGGTGCTCTCTGAGCGTGGTTGTTTTCTTGCAGATGTTTCATGGTCCAACTAGGTAACATCATCAGTGCTAATTAGGTTTCAATGGGTAATGAAACATCTGCAAACAACAGCCAAGCTCAAAAGAGCACCAAGCACCCCTCTCAACTTCTAATTTCCCACAATGCCACAGGATTCTCCTCTACCAGGAGCATTGTGGGACACGAAAAAGGCTATCTCCATCTGTGTTAGGAGCCCTTTCTAGTCCTTAAATGGCCCCCATTTAGAAATCCACACCCTTGGCATTTCGATCCCGTCTTTATCTTCTGAAAGAAATGCGAGAGCCAGATGGGCTCAAACCAATGTTGGTTTAGCTCCACCACAGTCGGACAGTCGCCTCCCTAAAGCCAATAATCAGGGTTTAAGAACAGCAAACTTCCCCTAATCCTGCGAGCATCCCTCAATTGATTGATACTTCAATCTAAATCCCCGGAGTGCAAATCAAATCTATCGGGATTTTAAGACGGGATATAAATAGATAAAAAAGAATAAATCTCATCTGGGATCACCTGCAATCAAAGGGATCATGAAACCGAGGCTAACTTTTTTTTACACTGGTAATTTTACAAAATTGGAGAATGCTTAACAATCCAGGTAGTCCCACAATTGACCCCCAAATTTCCGCGGCTAAACAAGATAGCTGTTAAGTTGCCCCATTTTAGGATTTTTCTTGCTGGAGTTGTTAAGTGAATGGCTTCTGTTTTTTAAGTTAGTCACACAGTCGTTAAGTGAACCTGGCTTCCCTGTTGACTTTGCTTGTCAGAAGGTTGCAAAAGGGGATCGTCATAAATACGAGTCAGTGGCCAAGCATCTGAATTTTGATCACGTGGGGATACTGGGATGGTCGTAACTGTGAAAAACCATCCCAGGTCACTTTGTTTTAGTGATGTTGTAACTAAAATGAATAGTTGTAAGTTGAGAACTACCTATAATAGCCCAGGTATCATTTATAGCCATTTCTCCGCCCCCAATTTCCAGTGTTTGAAAGAAGAAATATCTGAGTAAAATGCCAGTTTTTCAGCTTCTGAATGATGCTGACCCATGCTATTAGAAGGAGACAAAGCTATCAGTCAGGATTTGGAAGTCGGTGTGTATTTGTGGGTTGCTTTGTGTTTTGGGTTCCAGCTGTCAGGGACATAGCTGAAGGCTGTTGGTGGGACAGGTGTTTGCTGAGACTGGCTCCCCGGGAATCCACAGCTACAAAATCCATAGATTCCAAAGTGAAAGGGAAAGTGATAAGGCCTTGGCAAGACTACCCTTGGAATATTTGCATCCAGTTTGGGTCACGATATAAAAAAAAGGTGTTGAGACTCTAGAACGAGTGCAGAGAAGAGCAACCAAGATGATGAGGCGGTTGGAGACTCAAATGTATGAAGAAAGGTTGCAGGAATCGGGGATATCTAGTCTAGTGAAAATAAGGACTAGGGTTGACTAGAGTAGAATAGAAATAGGAGTAGAATAGAATAACAGAGTTGGAAGGGACCTTGGAGGTCTTCTAGTCCAACCCCCTGCTTAGGCAGGAAATCCTTAGAGCACTTCAGACAAATGGTTATCTAATCTCTTCTTAAAACCTTCCAGTGTTGGAGAATTCACAACTTCTGGAGGCAAGTTGTTCCATTAATTGATTAATTGTTCTCACTGTCAGGAAATTTCTCCTTAGTTCTAAGTTGCTTCTCTCCCTGATTAGTTTCCAACCATGGTTTCTTGTCCTGCCCTCAGTGCTTTGGAGAATAGCTTGATTTCCTCTTCTTTGTGGCAAGAGAAGAGAAGTCTTACACTTAGGCAAGAAAAACCAAAAGTAAACATGTAGACTGGGGTGAAACCAGGCTCAATAGCAGTAACTGTGAGAGGGATCTTGGAGTCTTAGTGGACAGCCAGCTAAATATGAGCCAGCAGTGTGCAGCAGCAGCCAAAATGGCTAATGCAATCCTAAATTGCATCAATATAGGGATACAATTCAGATCAAGGGAGGTACTAATACCACTCTATAAAGCCTTAGTAAGACCACACCTAGAGTACTGCATCCAGTTTTGGTCACCACACTATAAAAAAGATGTTGAGAGTCTAGGAAAAAGTGCAAAGAGCAACCAGGATGATGAGGGGACTGGAGGCTAAAACATACAATGAACGGTTGCAGGAACTGGGCCTGGCTAGTCTAGGGAAGAGAAGGACCAGGGGAGACAGGATAGCAGCCTTCCAATATTTGAGGGGCTGCCACAGAGAGGAAAGGGTCAAGCTATTTTCCAAAAGTCCAGACAAGGAATAATGGATGGAAATTGATCAAGGAGAGAAATCAGGAGAAATTTTCTGACAGTGAGAACAATCAACCCATGGAACAGAAATTGCCTTTGGAGGTTGTGGGAGCTTCATCACTTTCAAGAAGAGACTGGACTGCCCTTTGTCACAAATGGTATAGGGTCTCCTGCTTGGGCGGGGGGCTGGACTAGATGACCTACAAGGTCTCTTCCAACTCTGTTAATCTGTAGGAGAAGAGAAGAATGAAAGATAGGATAGGACAGGACAGGATAGGATAGAACAGGTTACAGAATAAAATAGATTACAGGAATGGAATGGAATGGAATGGAATGGAATAGAATAGAATAGAATAGAATAGAATAGAATAGAATAGAATAGAAGTTGGAAGGGACCTTAGAGGTTTTGTAGTCCAACCCCCTGCTTAGGCAGGGGACCTTATAGTACCATTTCTGAGTAGTGGTTATCCAATCTCTTCTTAAAACCTTCGTGATGCAGCATTTACAACTTCTGGAGGCAAAAGTTGTACCACTGCTTAATTGTTCTGACTGCCAGGAAATTTCTCCTTCGTTCTAGGTTGTTTCTCTCCTTGATTGGTTTCATCCGTTGCTTCTTGTCCTGCCTTCAGGAGCTTTGATAGCATCTTCCAATAAAGGTAGTCCTCAACTTACAGCAGTTTGTTTAGTGACCACTCAAAGCTGCAAGAGCACTGAAAAATTGAACCTATGACCTTTTTTTCACAGCGATGACCTTTGCAGCAGCTCCCCATGCCCATGTGATTAAACATCAGATGCTTGGCAACCAGTTCACCTTTATGACGGTTGCAGTGTCTTGGAGGATGTGTGTGTGTCACGTGATTCCCCTTTCGCGACCTTCTGACGAGCAAAGTCAAAGGGAAACCAGATTCGCTGAACAACCGGATTACTCATTTATCAACAGGGATTCGACCTAACGACCGTGGCAAGAAAAGTCGTAAAATGGGGTGAAACTCACTTAACACATCTCTCACTTAACAATGGAAAATTTGGGCTCTGTTGTGGTCGTAAGTGAAGGACTACCTGTACTGAATTCTCCCCAGTGCCCTGTTTTGTGCTGAGGAAATGCGCCCTTTTAAGAATTGCAAGGTCGAAGTTCAACAGATGCTGTTTTCCCAATTTGCGCAGCTCTGGGACAAGTTTGGTCAAGTCCAAAGACCTCCCTGTTGACCATCTCCGACTGAGTCTAGCAGAAGGAAGCATCCTTACCTGTTGGACATTTTGCCCTTTGGTGACGTATTCATTGCCAACCTTCACTCGGGGATGACACAGCCCCTTGACTAAGTCGGCTGAGTTGAGACCCATCAAGTAAGCAGATTTATCAGCATCTGGAAAGTAAAAGAAACGCAGGGGTGGGATTCTGCCAGTTCGGACCAGTTTGGGCGAATCCCTAGCTCTGAAAACCAGTTGGGAGCGAACCGGTTTGCTCCAACGATCATGCGGCCCTGACTGCCCCTGCACTGTAGAGCGGATTGCTGCTCCTCAGCTGCTTTACTCCCCCGAAGTAACATAGCAGGTAAGGATTTTTGCATTGGTGTTCACGTGCACGCACTGTGTGTCAGGTGTGCATGTGTGCAAAGTGCGTGTGAATGCGCGAAGCACATGATCACCAAAACAGTTGTTATATCAGTAGCATCCCACCCCTGAAGAAACGGTTCCGGCAAATTTCACAGGAACATAAACAAGATAGGTTGCTAGCCCTGTGAGATATTCCTCTTCTGAAGTTCTCTTCCTTTCATAGAAGCATTCTTCTTCCACAACATTCAGTGGAGACCTTCTCTATCGGTCTTCTTCCAAAAATGTTTCCTTCTACCCTGAAATTCCCAACCACCAATAGAATTCTGCAACCAGTAAAGCAACACAGTTGGAGGATAATGTTGAGAAAGATCCTATCATACCATCTACAACTTTTTCAGCCCTTTTTCCTTTGTCCTAAGGTCTATTGTTTTCCCACTGTTAGACATGCTGTTTATATAGCACCATAGAGCAAACAAAGAGAACAGTCACCATGTGCTTTACTGCTGAACTGTTTAACTGTAATAGGAAACAGGAAACTCTACTTAGAACAAAAGAGCATATACCACAGATTCAAACTTGTAAACACTGCCATCTACTGGTTGAATATTACCACAGTTGTTGCCTAGAAATACGTTCCAACAATGAATTCCAACACTCACCCTCAGTCCCATCAGGCTCAGCCTGTTCTTCTCGCTGCTTCTGCTTGAACTTCATGTTCCCGTAGTGCATGATGGCCCCCGTCAGCTTGTAGACACCCACTTTTTCCTCGGGGGTGAAGCCCAAGACGTCAAAGGCACTCTGATGGGTGAATAGAAAGACACAAGGTCCTTGAAACGTGAAGAGGATGTACATTGAACAGCTTGTTCCCCATTCCTGAAAGATTGATGATCCTCAATCCAAATTCACTTACATCAGTCGCCATTAGCTCTTCAGAGTCATCAATGGAGGCCACTGTTACTTCTCCTTGGGAGACGTAGTGGTAGTCGTAAGGGTTGTTGGTGACCAACAGGAGATCTGTTAGGTAAGAACGGAAAACAAAAGTTATGAGATGAGCTTATTCATAACACAGACAGTCCTCAACTTTCAACCAAAACGGGTCCCAAAAATTTAGGTTGTTAAATGAGACATTTGTTAAGTGAATTTTACGACCTTTCTTACAGCAGTTGTTAAATGAATCACTGTGTCAACTCGTAAAGCATTCCTGGCCTGCTCTCGAGTTGCCATAGGCAGGAGGGGAGAAAACTGATGGAGCAGCCCAGCAGCCATAACCAGAAGCACATTCCACACATATCTTCTTCAAGGCTGTATCCCAGGCTACCGGGACCAACCAGACAGGAGGCATGACTTCTACAGCCCATGAAACTGCTCCGTTGGAGAATGTGATTTATGACACACCTTGGGAGGAGGGGGGGGAAACAGGGTCATAGGTGGGCTGTAAATTACGTGAAGCAGAGCTGACTTTATTTGGTTATGTGCTGACATGTTGCTCCTAATAAATAACTGGATTTCTTTTGAAACTTGGCTCGAGATACATGGTTTAATTAGGGCATCCATCGGAACCTTGACACACTGCTGTTGTTAAGTTACTCACACCGTTGTTAGATAAATCTGGTTTCCCCATTGACTTTGCTCATCAAAATGTCCACAAAAGAAGATCCCATGACCCTTGGGACACTGTGACCGTCATAACTCTGAGTCAGTTACCAAGTGCCCAAAATTTTTTTGTAATATTTTTTTTATTGTTTACAACTGTAGGTATGCAACTACAGTGCAGCCATTTTGGCGTTACATTTGCTATACATACAAAGATATTGCTAAACCATTAATGTTCATATTATTGATACAGTATTTGCTTTTTGGTTCTATTCATCCTGGCTATTTTTGTTTCGACCATCCCTTCTTTTTTGTAACCCATTGATAAAACTTATTATAAGCTTTATAATAATAATCTGATTTCCCCCTTATTTTTCAATTCTAAGGTTAGCCTGTCCGATCCTGAACAAGCCATTATTTTCCTTATTACTTCTCTTTCCGGTGATATGATTTCATTCTTCCAATATTGTGCGTATATCATTCTCGCTGCTGTCAAAACATGTATAATTAAATATGCTATACCTTTCCTATAACCTTCTGTCATTATCCCCAAGAGAAATAATTCTGGTTTAAATGGAATGTGCTCTCCCACCATTTCTTCCACCCATGTCTGTATCAATCCCCAGTATTTTCTTGCATAGTTACACGTCCACCGTATGTGTCAGAACGCACCTGGTAGGTCCTTGCACTTCCAGCATTTTTGGGGGGATAAATTTTTGCACATTTTGGCAAGCCTTGCTGGGGGGAGGTGCCACCTGTAAAACATCTTCTATAGGTTTTCCTTATTTCCTTTCCTATTTCCTTTCCAAGTGCCCAGATTTTGATCAAGTGACTATGGGGACATTGCAACGGTCGTTAAGTGTGGAAAAATGGTCCTTTGAGTCCCTTTCTTCAGTGCCGCTAACGGTCACTAAACAGATGTTTGTAAATCTGTATAAACCCTCTTTTTATTCCCCCACCACCCAAAAGAACCATATAAAACTTGCCCAGAAGTTCCGGCTTCTTGTTGGACAAAATCTGATAGAAGATGTGGTAATTTCTCTCAGATTTCAGCTGAAAAATCACCCGAGACTTCTCTAAGAGATCTAAAGAGAGAGAGAGAGAGAGAGAGAGAGAGAAAAGAAATATAACAGAGGTTGTGTAAACATGAGAAGAAGAAGGGAAAAAAACCAAAAAGATGAACAAGATTGGAATCAGATACAAAGAAATAACTCATTAAAAAGAAAAAAAGCACCTGTCAACAGAAGCCCTCAAGCGATGGATGAAAAATTTGGAGAGGAAAGTTAAAGGTTGGATGGAAAGATAGACAGATGAGCAATTAATTAGGGTTTATTGAGTACAAGGAGATTCCTGCTAGCAAGTGCTCCTCATTTTAATCGCCTCTGGGAATCATTTATAGCCCTTCCTTGTTGACCTCATCCATCTTCTATTCCGTCTTTCTTCTTCTTCTGAGTCTTTCCATTTTCAAGTATATAAGTCAGTTTTGCTCAGCTAGATCGTCCCAATGATGCTTTTTCAAGAGGCAACTGGACTTTCTGGTTATTCTTTGAAGACATTTCGCTTCTCATCCAAGAAGCTTCTTCAGCTCTGACTGGATGGTGGGGAACGGAAGGATTTTAGGTCAGAGCTGAAGCAGAATAGAGTAGAGTAGAATATAGAAATAGAGTAGAATAAGGAAAGAGAGTAGAACAGAACAGGAGATAGAATAGAACAGAACAGAATGGGACTTTGGAGGTCTTCTATTCCAGCCCCCTGCTCAAGCAGGAGAACTTATACCATTTCAGATAAGTGACTGACTAGTTTCTTCTCAAAACCCTCCAGTGATGGAGTGCCCATGATTTCTGGTGGCAAGCAGTTCCACTGGTGAATTGTCCTCATTGTTAGGAAGTTTCTACTTAATTCCAGATTGCTCCTCTCTCTGATTAGTTTCCATCCATTGTTTCTTCTCCTTCCCTCTGGTGCTTTGCAGAATAACTTGACCCCCTCTTCTTTGGGGGCAGCCCCTCAAATACTGGAATACTGCTATCATGTCACCCTTAATTTGTCTTTAATTTCTCTAGACTAGTCAAACCCAATTCTTTGTGTTTTTTGTCTCCGGGCTTTTAATCCTCTTAGTTGCTCTTTGAACTTTTTGAAAAAGTGTCAACATCCTTTTTGTAGTATGGTGACCCAAGTTGGTTGCAGGCAGCATTCCAGGTGTGGTCTTATGAGGGTTTTATAAAGCAGCACTAATACTTCACACGATCTTGATTCTATGCCTCTGTTTATGCAACCCAGGACTGTATTAGCTTTTTTGGCTTCTGCCACACACAGCTGGCTCATGTTTAAGTAAGGACTCCAAGGTCCCTCTCACAGTTACTACTTTTGAGCCAGGTCCTGCCTAATCTGTACTTATAACTTTGATTTTTCCTGCCTAAATGTAAACCTTAGCATTTCTCCACATTGAAATTCACTTGGTTGAATAGGGCTCATTGTTCAAGTTTGTCCAAATCTTTTTGGATCCTGAGTTTGTCTTCTGGGGTGTTTGGTTATTCCTAGCTAGTATGGTGACCAAAATTGGTCGCAGTATTCCAGCTGCGGTCTTACTAGTGTTGGAAGAAATATCCATCTGGTTCAGTTCCAAGTAGGGAGAAAGACACTGGAAACGTGGAGGCTGATTGGAAAGGTGGTTTATTGGTGAACAGGACCACAGGGGCTTCAGATCCTGGGCAGCTGACCACATGGGCTGGAGAGTGAATGTTATTTATACCCTCTCTAGGGCCTTGCCCTTGAGCTTCCTGTTCCTGTGGCAAGGACTTGTATTCTATTGGTTGCTGTCAGACTCCCATGGGGCTATACAAGGGTCACAGCTAAATTTGTAGGTTTTCTGAGTCAAGCTTGATTGAAACTTGAGCTGATACAGTAGTGGGATCCTACTGGTTCGGCCCAGTTCAGATGAACCAGTAGTAAAAAATGCTACTGTTCGGCCAAACAGGTAATTCTTTCTTTTTCCTCCTGACGATCAGCTGTTCCAATGATCAGGATCTCCCTTGTTGTCTTACTGCTTTGCCCAGGAGGCTTCCCTGAGGCTCAGGAGGCAAAAAGGGGCATGTGTGTATGTGTGTGCTGTGCGCCCCCTCCCCCGCGCTCCGTTTTTGCCTTCCTGGGCCTCAGGGAAACCACCTGGGAGCAAAAATGGCCTCCCAGGTGGCTTCCCTGAGGCCCAGGAGGCAAACAAAAAACAAAAAACGGAGCAGGTGGGGTGCTGCACAAAAAAAAGCCATACCTACACAGTCACACAACCACGCCCAGCTAGCCACTCCAACCTAGCCATGCCCACAGAACCGGTAGCAAAATTATTTGCTGGGCTGATGCAATGCAGTTCCTATTGTGGCTGAATGGCTTTGCCCTGAAGGATCATCCCATCATCCTGGAGCTGAAGGGTTTTTGTCTTGTAGATAGGCTGGCCCAGTCCTGCTGGGGCTATTGGGGAAGGTGGCTTTCCAAGAGCATGTTTCTCCTTTAGGGAAATATAATATTCTGCCTTTTATAATATGTCCCAAAGCATTTCATTCTTCTAGGAGACGGGTAGGTGCTCAGTTTCTACACTAGGGATTTATAAAGCAGTGCTAATACTTCACATGACCTTGATTCTCGGATGAGAAGTGAAACTTCTTCAAAGAAAGTCCAGTTTTCCTCTTGGAAGAAAAAAAAAGCACTTTTGGGACAACTGGACTTGGATGATGGAGAATTTCCATAGATATCTAAACCACGTTTGCAACTGCTGAAATTCTCAACCCAGCATTGGTGGGTTGGTGAGGAGGCCTTATTGGTTAGGAGGCCGTTTGGCTGGACGTTGGCCTGAGAAAGAAGATGGACAGATGGACAGATGCAAGTTTTATTAACCAGGGTGACTTACACGTCTCGATATCGGCGGATGCCAACTTGCCTGTCGCCCCGAAATGAATTCGGATGAATTTACCCTAGGTAGAAATACGAGTGTAAATAGGTAAAGAAGATCTAACAGATGAACAGAGATGGAAGAGACCTTGTAGGTCATCTAGTCCAGTGGTTGCCGGGGACCACTGGTGGTCTGTGAGAAAATTTTGGTGGTCCGTAGAGAAAAGTCCCCCCAAAAGCACCGCTCCCCAAGTAAGTAATCCAGGCTGCATGGGAACACAAGGCTGTGCCTCCTACATGGCCTCCTGGCCCCCAACCTTCAGCCGAGCGTAAACCTTACCTTGAATAGAGCCATGTGAGGCTGGAACTGGAAGGTAAGACCAATGGCGGAGGAGGGAAATCTGCCCTGGGGTGGCTTGCTGACATTGGTGGGAAAGTCGGTCCCTTATTCCAGGGCTGCAGTAGTCACAAGATTGGCCCTTTGTTCATCCTGGAGCAGCTCCTCCAGTCCATGGCAGGCCGGTGCACCTGGGTGGAGGAGCAGCTGCTCCGGGATGACCAAAGGGCCAGTCCTATGATTACTGCAGCTCTGGAATATGGGACCAACTTTCCCACCAACATCAGCAAGCCACTGTCAGTCAAAATTCATATTCGTGGTCCGCAGGATTTAAAATTATGAGTTTGGTGATCCCTGAGATCCAAAAGGTTGGTGCCCCCTGGACTAGAGCAGGGGCCACCAACCTTTTGGACCTCAGGGACCACCAAACTCATAAATTTAATTCCCCGTGGATCACTAATATGAATTTTGACTGATGGTGGCTTGCTGATGTTTTCCCAGGGTCTCTGCAGAAAGTAGCAGAGACCCTGGGAAAATCCCCCCAAAAGTCTGCGGGAAAGTTCCCCACCCCGTTTTCATACTGATTGATCATTCTTTATTTGGGATCACAGGATACCATCTTGAGCTCCATTTCAGGGAGAGAGAGAGAGAGAGAGAGACTTTTGGCTTCATGCAAGGAAAGCAGCAGAAGCAGCAGAACTTTCTTTCTCTCCCCCAGACTCCGCCAGAATGGTGCAGCCTCATGGAGCAGGATACCTTGCAGGGTCCCAAAGACTCATTTCTGGTGGAGTTTGGGGGAGAGAAAGAAAGACTTTTGCTGCTTTCCTTGCGTGCAGCCAAAAGCAGAAGAAGAAAGAAGCGGAAAGAAGCAGCCTGGTGGCCAGTGAGGTGCATGGGGCGAGTGAGGCAAGTCCCCCCCTCCACCCTTCCCCTCCCCTCCCTACCTCGTGTTGTTCACAATGCAAGCAACACAAGCCTTGTGTTCCCATGGGACGTGTGGGTGGTGCAGCCTTGTGTTCCTGTGCAGCCTGGATTAATTGCTTTGGGGAATGCTTTGGGGGTGACATTTCTCTGTGGACCACCAAAATTTTCTCATGGACCCCCAGTGGTCCACTGATCTAGTCCAACCCCTCGCCCAAGCAGGAGACCCTACACCATTTCTGACAGATGTCAGTCCAATCTCTTCTTGAACGCCTCCAGGGACGAAGCTCCCAGAACTTCTCAAGGCAACTTCTGTTCCATTGGTTGATGGTTCTCACTGTCAGAAAATTCCTCCTTATTTCCAGGTTGAATCTCTCCTTGTTCAGTTTCCATCCATTGTTCCTTGTCTGGCCTTCAGGTGTCTTGGAAAACACCTTGACCCCCTCCTCTCTGGGGCAGCCCCTCAAATATTTGGACACTGCTATTCTGTCTCCCCTGGTCCTTCTCTTGACTAGACTAGCCATGCCCGGTTCCTGCAACCGTTCATCATATGTTTTAGCCTCCAGTCCCCTCATCATCCTGGTTGCTCTTCTCTGCACTTTTTCTAGAGTCTCAACATATTTTTTATAGTGTGTGACCAAAACTGGATGCAGTGCTCTAGGTGTTTATAGAGTGGTATTAGTATCTCCCTTGATCTGGATTGTATCCTTCTGTTAATGCAATTTAGGATTGCATTGGCTTTTTTGGCTGCCACCACGCACTGTTGGCTCATATTTACCGTATTTTTCGGAGTATAAGACGCTCCGAAGTATAAGACGCAACTAGGTTTTGGGGAAGAAAACAAGAAAAAAAAATCTGCCTCTCTCTCCCAGCAATTTGCCTCCTTGCAGCAAACAGCCAACAGCCTGTTTCTGCTTCAGCACAGCCTGATTAGCACAAGCAGCTGATTGTCGGTTGGATCGCCCTCCCGACGATCAGCTGTTTCAGGCTGCAGGGATCGCCATTGCCTATTGCTGCCTCCGTGCACCCCATTTTCAGCCCATTCTGGGCAGCGGGGATCAGAACAGGTAGAAAATGGGGTGTGCAGAGGCTGAAAATGGGATGCGAAGGCCGAAAATGGGGCGCGTGGAGGCAGCAATAGGCAATGGCGATCCCTGTAGCCTGAAACAACTGATCGTTGGGAGGCTGATCCAACTGACAATCAGCTGCTTGTGCTAATCAGGCTGTGCTGAAGCTGAAACAGGCTGTTGGCTGTTTACTGCAAGGAGCAAATTGCTGGGAGGCAGAGGGCAAAAGGTGGGAGCCGGTGGGTGGGCGGGGCTTTGGCAACATTCACTATATAAGACGCACAGACATTTCCACCCATTTTCAGGGGTGGAAAAAGTGCATCTTATACTCCAAAAAATACCGTAATTGGTTGTCTACTAAAACGTCAAGACTCCCTCTCACAGTTACTGCTACATATTAAGCCTGGTTTCACCGAGTCTATATGTGTAGTTTTGGTTTTTCTTGCCTAAGTGTAGGACTTGACTTTTCCCTACATTGAGTTTCATTTTGTTAGAGAGGGCCCAGGATTTGAGTCTGTCAATATCCATCTGGATCTTGAGCCAATCTTCTAGGGTGTTGCCTATTCCTGCCAGCTTAGTATCTAGATTTGAATCAAATCAAATCTTCCACTTGGCCAGTGGACCTTGATCTTCAACCATTTGTTGAGCGACCGTTCAAAGTTACAATGCTGAAAAAAATGACTTACAATCAGTCCTCATACTTACGACCATCACAGCATTTTTCCCCCCACTCCCTGTGCTATGATCAAAATTTGGATGCTTGCAACTGGCTCGTATTTACAACCCTCATACGATCACCATTCGCGACCTTCTGATGAGCGAAGTCCATGGGAGAAACTGGATTCGCTTAATGATGGTGTGATTCACTTTATGACCACAGCAGTTTTGCTTAACAACAGTAGCAAAATGGTCGTAAAATTGGGCAGGACTGCCATTGTTAAGTTAGGAACACCGTTGTTAAGTGAATCTGGCTTCCCCATTGACTTTGCTTGTGAGAAGGTCGCAAAAGGGAATCATGTGACCCCAGGACACTGCGACCGTCATAAATGTGAGTCAGTTTGCTAAGCTTCTGAAGTTGGATCACGTGACCATGGGGAGGCTGCAGCCATCGTAAGTATGAAAGATGGTCGTAAGTCACTTTTTTCAGTGCTGATGTAACTTCAAATGGTCACCAAATGAAGTCAAGGATGATCTATATTATGGAATTGACTGATGGCCTCTGTAACATGGCAGCTCTTTCAAGGTCGACGTAACCTTGTAGTAGAGCAGGAAGACAAATGAGACATCTTCATCCTTATCACCCTTCACCATGACTCTAGACCAGTGGTGGCTAACCTTTTCGGGCTCCTGTCCCAAAAATTGTGCGCGTGCTTGCATGCTCACACTCGCATGCCAGCACCCAGAAGGCAATGCGCACCCCCATGTGCATGCACCTGTAATCCCCACCCACCACCGCCACACCCTTACCTGCACTGCACCTCATAGCTGATTTTCAGATGGTTTGAGCCTTTTTCGGCCTCCCTAAGGCTTGAGGAAGGCTTCTGCAGGTTTGCAGGCAAACTAGCCCGTTTCGTCACTTCCGGTATTTTCGGAAAAACAGGAAGTGATGAAACGGGGCTAGTTTTTGGCCTGCATAGCCGGCAGAAGCCTTCCTCAAGCCTTTGGGAGGCTGAAAAAGGCCTCAAATCGGCCAAAAATCAGCTGTGAGGCGCACACATGTCCAGTGAGGTAAGTTTGCTTGCAGCTTGCATGCTGGCACAAATGGCTCTATGTGCCACCTGTGGCACGCATGCCATAGGTTCGCCATCATGGTTCTAGATGAACTTCTGGAGATCTTTCTTACTCAAACCCAACTTTAGATTTGGAGCACTCACAAAACGAGAAGAATTGTCATTCCTCAATGTTTTGGCGTTCCCAAAGGCTTCTAAGGCAGGGTTGGCCTGGATAATTTGATCTTCCAACGTCCCCTAAACAGGAACCAAACAGACAAAAGAAGGGGGAAAAAAATCCAGATGAGAAGAAAGGTAATTTGCTTTTTCATCCCATCTCCAGCTCCTAAACCCATCATCATGAATGAGACCATAGAACAGTGTTCCTCAACCTTGACAATTTTAAGCTGGGTGGACTTCAACTCCCAGAATTCCCCCTGCTGGCTGAGGAATTCTGGGTGTTGAACTCCACCCAGCTTAAAGTTGCCAAGGTTGAGACCCACTGAAGTAGAAGACACAAAAGACACAAGGAGTATCATCAGAATATTAGAATAGCCAACCTAGTTTTCCATGAACAAGTTGATGGAAAGTTGCTATCATACTATGCTTAGCAAGATGGATCTGTCATCAAATATTTCTAGAAATTTGGAGAAGGCTGGTGGCACGGAGAAGGGGATATATGGGGAATGGTGCTCAGTCCTGCCAGGATATCAATACCTAGCTAAGACAAATCTGTTAGAAATTCTGTTCATATCTAGCACCACAAAACAAACAAAGAGTACAATCACCATGTGCTTTACCGCTCAACTGCTTTTCTAAAACTGTAATAGGAAATTCTACTTAAAACAAAAGAGCATAAAGTATCTATCATAGATTCAAACTTGTAAATACTGCCATCTCCTAGCTGAATACTACTGTAGTTGTTGGATAAAAATATATTCCAACAATGAATTCCAACAATATCCCATCGTTGTGTCATTTGCTTGATAACAACCTGAAACAAGGACCTTTATCATAGTTCCAAATTCCCATGTGTGAACAAGAGGATCAAGGGTGAACACAAGAGGCTGTCAGAATGACCACACATAGAGGGAATCGTTTGGGTTGACATCTGAAGGAGCTTTGGAAGTCCTCACACTTCTGAGTCCCATTTGTCCTTTCCAGATAGAAAGGGTAGTGACTCTACAAGCAAGTCCATGAGTCAGAGGTAGCTTGGCTAAACAAATCCTTGGCTAAACAAATCTTAACCAGAAAACACCAGGAGCATGCTATAAAAGAAGTTTCTCTAGGTTGATGTTCTCCAAAAAAAACCGCCGGGAACATCTTCTCAGGAGCAGGCTATAAAAGAAGCTTCCCCAGATTGATGTTCTCCAGATGTTAGATTACTAGTCCCATAACCCATAGTTAAGCATATCTGGAGGGAACCAGATTGGGGAAGACTATTAAACCCCAAACCAGAATAAGAACTACCTTAGGGGAGTTGGCGGCTTCTTTTTTGCGGTCCCCAATGGCAGCGATGCTGGCAAAGTATTGGATGACTCGTTTCGTGTTGACCGTTTTCCCTGCACCAGATTCTCCACTGAAAAAGAGACAGAATAAAGTGGGGGAGGGATGTGTGCGGGAAAAGTGAGTAGCTTTCATCTAAGCCATCCCATTTTTTTTTAAAAAAAGGTCCTCCTACAGCTTTTAAAACTTTCATGAGAAGATGCATTTTGATACTCACGTGATGAGGATAGATTGGTTTTCACGATCTGAAAGAAAATAGCAAATATCAAGATGGGGTCAGAGTGGAGCCGAATTTAACCCATTCATTAATCTTTGACACTGAATGAGTTGCTGACACCTTCCAGAGGTAGACTTCGACTTATGACCACAACTGGGATGAGAATTTCTGTTGCTAACAAGGGGGTTGTTAAGTGAGCCATGCCTGATTTTAGGGCCATTTTAGTGACAGTTGCTAGATTAGGCTGTTGTTTACTCTTAGCTTGTTTGTCTGCATTGGTAGTTCCTTGATTGGGGTGTTGTTTACTTCTTGATTGTTGATCTTGGTGTTAGTCTCTGCTCATCTGTGTGTTAATTGATGGTGAGGTCTTTTTGATTCTCACTTTTGAATGGTATGTAGTTGTTGCTTACCTCGGTGTGCCTGTTGATGGCTGATTTGCCTGAGTGCAAGGCTTCAGGGAAATCTCTGGCATTTTTGGACTTGGCTTAGTGTAGGAAGCTCACCATTACCCTGTTGAAACTATGGTGTGTTGAGAAATTACCAACAGCATAATCAAGGAACTACCAAGACCACTCCCATCACCACTGACAGGCCAAGACACTAGCATATAAAAAGAGAGTAAACCCCACTGTCTTCTAGCACTGATGATGTTCCCTGGTTGGGTCATGAAATGTCTGCAAGAAAGCAACCAAGTTCAGAAAACACCAAGAACCCCACAATTCCCCTCTTCCTTTTCCTCCTCTGCACAAACCTCACTCCCTTCTAGCACTGATGATGTTAACTAGTTTGGTAGTGAGACGTCTGCAAGAAAACAACCAAGCTCAGAGAGCCTCAAGGACCCCACAATAATCATCCTTCTCCTCCTCCTCCTCCTCCTCTTCCTCCTCCTCCTCCTCCTCCTCATCTCTGCAAACATCTCTCCCTTCTAGCACTGATGATGTTCCCTAGTTCGGTAATGAGATGTCTGCAAGAAAACAACCATGCTTAAAGGGCACCAAGGACTGCACAGTCCTCCTCATTTCTGCAAACCTCTCTCCCTTCTAGCCCTGATGATGTTCCCTAGTTTGGTAATGAAACATCTGCAAGAAAACAACCAAACTCAGAAAGCACCAAGGACCCCACATTTCAACCTTGAGTTACAACTCTTCCACCGGTGCTTAAAAACAACCTGACAACCTCTGCTTGAGGGCTTCCTACCTGTCAACATGTATTGATACGCGTTGTCGGAGATTGAGAAGATATGGGGAGGGGCTTCGCTCCTTTTTTTGCCCCTGTAGGCAGCCACCACTTCAGCGTTGTAGACGGGGAGCCATTTGTATGGGTTGACCGTCACGCAGAAGAGGCCGGAATACGTCTGGGAAGGGAAAAAGAACAAAGAGAGAAAACCACACAAAAAGGTCACCCCAAATTGCATAAATCCGAAGCCTCTTCTTCAAGATGCCATTGCTTAGCTTCCTCCATACCTGATGTCCCTCACACAGGGCGAACTTCATCTCCCAGAATTCTCAGCCGCGACCCCGCCCACTGAGGAATCCTGGGAGTTGAAGTCTCAACCTCTGGAGAAGTTTGGTTCAGCTAATTTGATGCAGGAAACTGTAAGAGCCCTTGAGTTAACACTACAATCGAGGTCAACGTTTCTGTCGTTCAGTGAGACCCTTGTTAAGCAATGGCTGTGGAACCTTCTCAGAACCGCTGAAGAGACCATGTTGTAAATGTTTACAACCTATTTGCACTATTTAGGGGACCCTGAGGGCACAGATAAACCTCCAAGCGGCCTCAACGGCTCTCAGAGAGAGTACGAACGACCAGAGGACTGCAAAGGAATATAAATCCTTCCGTCCTCTGCCATTCAGTCAGAACTGAAGAAAGCATCTCGGATGAGGAGTGAAACATCTTCAAGTCCAGTTGCCTTTTGAAAAAGCACCTGGATGATGGAGAATCTTCATAGATCCCATAAGACGACATCAACAGAGATCATTGGTGGTGGGAGGAGTGCTTTGGGGAGAAAATAAACCCCTATTTCCAGTGTGGCCCACAAGAACAGACGTGTCTTTACTCACATAGATCATCCAGGAAGCGTAGCGCTCCTTCA
Source organism: Naja naja (assembly GCA_009733165.1). NCBI lineage: Eukaryota > Metazoa > Chordata > Lepidosauria > Squamata > Elapidae > Naja > Naja naja. Next base: position 147,573,653 of record CM019155.1, read on the forward strand.
GGTTGTAGAGCACAGCTGGTTCGTGCAGAAAAGTCAGCATGGCCATGTCCTCGATCTTGTCGAATTTGGGCGGGTTCTGCTGGTGGAAGTCGGCCTCCCTCACTGTCATGGTCTGAAAAGGGTCAGGAAGAAGGAACAGGGTTTGGCTGAATGTAAATTGGACTGTGAGAATGACCTTGGCAGACAGGAGGAAGAGCTGCAGATGAGGCAGTGATCAGATAAGAGACATCTCAGCCCACGGAAGGAAAAGGGGTGTGGGAAGCATCCCTAGTTTTCTGGAAAGTCACACAAATAACAGAGTTGGAAGGGACCTTAAAGATCTTGTAGTCCAACCCCCTGCTCAAGCAGGAGACCCTATGTCATTTCAGACAAATGCTTGTCTAATCTCATCTACAAAACCCACAAATTCTAGAGGCAAGTCGTTCCACTGATTAATTCTTCTCACTGTCAGGAAATTTCTCTTTAGTTCTAGGTTACTTCCTTTGTTGTGGCCTGTCAGCTGCTGACCCCTCCAGCAGCCAAATCAGAGGAGGAAGAGGAGGCGTGGAAGTCAGGGTCAGCATCAGGGCAACCTGGGAGCTCCGCGGGGGAAGCGGGAATGGAACTGGCAGAGAGAGAGAGAGAGAGGCAGAGGCAGAGCCTGGGCCGTCTGTCAGCCCTCAGGCGGAGAGTCAACAGCCCCCAGGTCTGGAGGTGGATGATTAGGAAGAGGAGGAACAGCCGGGTCCAGTGCCTGACGCACGGATGGACAGAAGGCAGAGGAGAGGAGAGCAATGGAAATCTATGGGCCGATCCTTGGGATGGAAGAGCTATCACTGCTAAAGAGGCCCCACCCTAGCTCTGGGGATAAAAGGCAGGAGTGGAGACAAATAGATGTGGCAGACAACTATTCATCTCCCAGCTGGCTGGACTTGTTAGCCTGCAGTGTGAGAGAAACTTTTGTCAGGGCTGCCGGGTCTCTTAATAAAGGAATCTTTGAGTTAACTTCAGAGGGCTTGTCGTGTTTCAAGAGCTGGGTCAGAACATCTCTCTTTGACATCCATTCCATCTTCTTGTCCTGCTTTGGTGCTTTGGAGATTAGGTTGACCCCACTCTTCTTTGTGGCAGCCCCTCAAATACTGGAATATCATTATTATGTCACCCAAATCCTTCTGATACAAGAAACGGAGGAAAGAGGTGCTTTCAGACTTGAAAAGACAACAGGTAAAAGTATCATTAGTAGTAATAGCACTTAGACTTATATACTGCTGCACAGTGCTTTACAGCCCTCTCTAAAAGGTTTACAAGCCAGCCGATGGCCCCCAACAATCTGAGTTCTCATTTTAGCAACCTCTGGAAGGTCAGAAATCTGAGTCAATCTTGAGCCAGTGAGAATCGAACTGCTGGCCGTCGGCAGAATTAGCCTGCAATGCTGCATTCTAACCACTGCACCACCACAGTACTCGTAGTTTGTGTTTCTTAGGTAGACTACCTTGAAGGGCTGACCCCTAACCTCTTCTCAAGACTCTGGAAGGAAACTTTGGAGACTGGGACTGTCTATCTGGCAATTCCTGGATTGATACTTCAGCTCCTCTCAATTTTTTCGAAGGCTTCGATGCCTTGATATCTGTCCTTCACTCCACTCTTGGTCAAGATTCCACCAACCCACCTTGGACACCTCCTCATACAGGTTTCCTTCGTTGCCACCTTCCATTTGGAACTCACCTGTTTCACAATTTTTCCCCAGCCCTCCTTCCTCCTGGAACCCACCTTCCACACAAATTCTCACCAGTCCACCTTGGACACCATATCAGCCAGGTCTGCTCCATTGCCACCTTCCTTCTAGAACCCACATCCCCACAAATTGTCACTGGTCCACCTTGGACACCACCTCAACCATCTCCCTTCTGTGGCCATCTTCCTTCTGGATCTGGAGCCCATCTTTTCTACAATTTCTTACCTACCCAACTTGGACATCATGTCAACCAGGTCCCCTCAGCTGCCACCTTCCTTCTAGAACCCACCTTCCCCACAAATTCTCAGTGGTCCACCTTGTAGACCCTCCAACCATTTTCCCTGTGTGGCCACCTTCCTTCTGGAACCCAGCTTTTCCACATCCACCCACCTTGCCATTCTCCGTCTGCACAGTGACCATGGCTCCTTCCCGGCTTATCACTTTGCCCTTGACAAATTCCTCTTTCTCGTCGGGCACGAAACACTCGTTCCGGCTGTCGAAGGGCCGAGTCTGGGCTTCGAGACGTTCCTTGTCCGATTTGCGAAGGTAAGGAGCCGCAGCCCCGAATTCGGCCATGACTGCATCACTCATTCTGCGCCGCCGGAGGGAAGGAAGAAGAAAAGGAGGCAAGAGAAGGAGATTTAAGGCGAGGGGAGGCACAAACACACAACCTGGAGTGAGTGTTGGAGAGTGGCACATGCACCTTGGGGGTGCTAAACTTTGACCTAGGCTGAGATTTTTAAAAAGGTATTCTATAGGTAGTCCTCGACTTACAAAAGTTCATTTCATGACCATTCGAAGGCACAAAACCCTGAAAAAGTGACTAATGACTGTTTTTCACACTTACGACTATTGCAGTATCCCCAGGGACATGTGATCAAAATTCAGACACTTGGCCACTGACTCCTATTTATGATGGTTGCAGTGTCCTGGGGTTATGTGATCCCCTTTTGCGACCTTCTGACAAGCAATGGGGGAAAACAGGCCTTCTGGAAGTCCGGAAACAGGCCAGTTTCCGGCTTCCAGTTTCCGGCTTCCAGAGCCTGGGGGAGTCCATTTTTGCCTTCCTAGAGGCCTGAGGGAAGCCTCCGGACTCTGGAGAAGGCAAAAAACAGCCCCCCCCCAAAGTTCCAGTAGGCCACGCCCACCATGGCCACGCCCACACAGCAACCAGGCAGTGAACCAGTTGCTGGGATTTTTTTAATTCCACCCCTGCACACAAGCAAGCACAAACATACACATTCCTTGCTACCTGTGCATTGGCTTATACAGGTAGTCCTCGACTTATGACCATAATGATTCTCTTGGGCTGGGGTTATTTTAATTAGGGGTTTTAAATTTAATTCGGCTTAATTTGTTTAATACTCTTTTAATTAATTCATTTATTGTTGTATTTTAACTGTAAGCCGCCCCGAGTCCTTTGGAGAGGGGGCGGCATATAAGTCGAATAAATAAATAAATAAATAAATAAATAAATAAATAAATAAATAAATAAATAAATAATGCATCCCCCAATTTCCATTGCTGAGCAAGAGAGTTGTTAAGTGAGCTTTGACTCCTTTTACGACCTCACTTGCCACAGCTGTTAAGTGAATTACTGCGGTCGTTAAATGAGTAACACAGTTGTTAAGTGAATCTGTTTCCCCCCCTCCTCACATTGAATTTGCTGGTCAGAAGGTCGCAAAAAGGGGATCGCATGACCCTGGGAATGCTGCAACCGTCATAAATACGAGTCAGTTGCCAAGCATCCGAATTTTGATCATGTGACCCCCGGGGATGTTGCAACGGTTGTAAGTGTGAAAAACAATCGTACGTCTTTTTTTTTCCAGTGCTGTTGTAACTTTGAACAGGCACTAAATGAATGGTTGTAAGTCAAGGACTTCCTGTATATGTATTTCTCAAACTTGGCAACTTTAAGATGGGTGGACTTCAACTCCCAGAATTCCCCAGCCAAAGCAAATTCCATGAGGCAAAAAAATAGAAGTGTTTCTCAAAATTGAGTACTTTAAGATGGTGGACTTCAACTCCCAGAATTCCCCAGCTAGCTTTGCTGCCTGGGGAATTCTGGGAGTTGAAGTCCACACTCATCTTAAAGTGGTAAAGCTTGAAAAATATAGATTTTTTTTTTACATTTCTATCACGGTGTAATCCAATCAGTCAATCAAATCTTTATTAAGATCATAGACTTTTCCTCAAATGTGGTCTCCATTTAGCTATTCATGACCATGCACAGAATGGGGTGGGGGAAATATCAGATTTTTTCCATGCAGTGTTGCTAAAAATTACAGGGAAACTGCATTCTTATTTTTGCTATATTTTTCTAAGAATAAATCACGGAATTTCCCTAAAATCAATGCTTCAATCATCTTGATTATTATAATCCCTCCTGGAAATCTGGGATTGAGTGTCTCTATTATCTTTCCCAGCTTAATAAAAATGCAATTTATCCCTCAGTGAATGTAATGTTTGAATTTTATCAATACGTTTTTGAAGGAGAGCAATTGACTGCCCATTCTGCTTTCTCAAAAGGTAAACCGTATAAAAATCTCCACAGTTCAAGCCATTATTAATTTAGCTGCCAATGATAAAAACAAAATAAGTTCCTTGTGAGGTAATTTGGGATTAACCACCTCAAAAATATAAAATCATGCCAATTTCAGAGCCCAATTTAGATCTAAGCCTCGCTTCTTTGAAGATTTTCTCCCAGAAAGGCATCGCTTTTTCGTTTTACCCACCGTTTCTGGAAAAAAAAAACATTCCCTTCTCTTGATGCCCCTCCAACATTTTCAAAAATAATTGTGAGGTGTTTGCGCTCTCTTATTGGAGGGAAATGCCAACATCGCCACCAAAATGCTGGCACAAAAGTTGATAAAAAGCCCCCAGATTTTCAAATGTTTGCCTTTCATGCTTTCCATTTCTACACGTTTGAAAGAATGAGCTCTCCACCCATCCCTGAGCTGGCAGATCATTAGAAAACACAGAATAACAAGGTTCAGAGGGATCTCGGAGGTCATCAAGTCCAACCCCCCTGCTCAAGTAGGAGACCCTGTTATACCTTGATATATATCTATATTCCATTGCTGTTTCTTCTGCCCGTCACATGGGGTGTTTGTCCCATGGTTAAGTTTGGGGGAGGGACTAGAAATTGATAGATATAGATTTATATCCCACCTTTATAAACAACTCAAGGTAAAGAACTTATCTAATACATCTTCTTCCTCCTCTTTAACCCAAAACAACAATGACCCTGTGAGGCAGGCAGGGACATGAGAGAGAGGAATTGGCCAAAAGCTCACCCAGCCACCATTCATGACTAAAATGGGACTAGAACTCACTGTCTCCTGGTGTTTGGCCCAAAGTCACCAATGGTTTTTATGCCTAAGATTGAACTAGAACTCACAGTCACCTGGTGGTTGGCCCAATGTCACCCAGCTGCCATTCATGCCTAAGGCAAGACTAGAACTCAGCATCTCCTGGTGATTGGTTCAAAGTCACCCAGCCATCATTCATGCCTAAGACAGAACTAGAACTCACAGTCTCCTGGTGATGGGCTCCAAATAATTGGTCGGCTGGGTGACTTTGGGCCAGTCCTTCTCTCCCCCAGCCCAACCCACCTCACAAGGTTGTTGTTGTGGGGAAAATAAGAGGCGTGTTGAATATGTTCACTGCCTTGAGTTATTTATAAAAATAATGAAGGCAGGATAAAAATCAATAAACAAAATAAACAAATATTACTAATATTACAAATATTACTATTTCAGCAATGTGTTCTGGTTAAGCCACCAGCACAGATGAAATTCATATATGAGAATTTCACCTGTGCTGGTGGCTTAACCAGAACACATTGCTGAAAAACACAGCCAACTACACCTTTTGCATCACTTCCTAGAAACCTGCTCAGATGCACCAGGTATCAAGACTTCAATCGGAATAGAGCTGGAAGGGACCTCGGAGGTCTTCTAGTCCAGCCCCTGCTCTGGCAGGAGACTCTACACCATTTCACACAAATAGCTGTCCAATCTCTTCTTAAAAGCCTCCAGTGACGGAGCACCCACAACTTCTGGTGGCAAGCAGTTCCACGGGTTAATTGTCCTCCCAGTTAGGAAGTTTCTCCTTAATTCCAGGTTGCTTCTCTCCTGGATTAGTTTCCACCTGTTCCTTCTTGTCCTGTTTCAGGTGCTTAGCATAATAATTTACGCCCGCCTCTTTTTGGCAGCCCCTCAAATGCTGCTATCATACTGATCCTTCTTTTATCTAGACCAGCCAAACCCAAATCCTGCAACTGATGTTCATATGTTTTAGTCTCCAGGCCTTTGATCATCTTAATTGTTCTTCTCTGCACTTTTCCCTCAAAATCTCAACATCTGTTTTGTAATGTGGTGACCAAAACTGGATGCAGTATTCCAGGTCTTTATTAAAGCGGTACTAATACTGTGGTTTGAGGGCCTCCTTCTACCACATCCGTGGTGTCTCCCCTTGAAAAGAAAGGAAGATCCTAAGGGGGTGGCCAAGATTTTTTTTGTTTTAAAGAAGACAAACTTACCTTTAAGAATCTTGCAGGGGGAGAACGATGGAACGAAAGAGAAATCGAGGCTGGGAAGAGAATGAGAGAAAAAGTGAAGGCCTCAAAGAGGGTCAGGGTGGAAGCATCGAGGATGGGGCCCATTGGAGGGGGGTCTGAGGTTGACATTTTCCGATGCAGTTGGACAAAGCAGCTGGACTTGGATGTAAGAAGGGGTGGACAGCTGCCCTCGGAAAGCTGTGATATGGGGTGGAAGAAGGGAGCGGCAGTTTGCAAACCTTGGATAGATAGTTTACGGGGATGGGTGTGGACCCCGCCAGTGGAGAAGAAATTACAGAGAAAAATTATATCCTTATTTTTATTACTTTTTTTTAAAATAGAAGAATAGAAGAACAGAATTGGAAGGGGTCTTGGAGGCCATCTAGTCCACCACCACCCCCGCTGAAGTGGGAGACCCTATCCCATTTCAGACCAATGGTGGTCCAATCTCTTCTTCCAAACCTCCAGTGTTGGGAGCATCCACAACTAATCTGGAGAAAATAGTTCCACTGATCAATTCTTCTCCCTGTTAGGAAATTTCGCCTTAGTTCTAGTTTGCTTTTCTCCTTGATGAGTTTCCATCCATCATTTCTTGTCCTGCTTGCATCTCTTTAGCTAATATTTCTTCTTCAAATCTCTCTCTCTCTCTCTCTCCTCTTTCCAGCTTCTGCTCAGCCACCCATCTGTGAATTTTTATTACCTCAGCATCTTCAGCTGGTTGATATGGTTTTCAGGTTTCGTTCCCTTCTTCTCTTGCTCACTTACAGTTAATCTTTATTTAATCGTCTCTGCTTTCTTCTTAACTTCCTGGCTGCTGCTCCCACTCAGCCTAAAATTTCTGCTAAATTTTATTTCTCTCCTGCAAACCTCTTTCATTCAGTGAAAACCTCCAGAGATGAATCAGTGGATTCAGAAGAACAAGGTTGGAAGGGACCTCGGAGGTCTTCTAGTCAAGCCCTCTTATACCATTTCAGATCCTATACCATTTCAGACAAATGGTTGTCCAATCTCTTCTTAATTACAGCAAAATTTCTTATTGTAGCACCTGCTACAGGTTGTCCTGCCCTCTCTGGTTTCCTTTCACCACCGGTATTTCTCAAGTTTTCCCAGTTTAAGATGTCTGGACTTCAACTCCCAGAATTCCCCAGCCAGCTGCACTGGGAGTTGAAGTCCAGGCATCGTAAACTGGCCAAGTTTGAGAAAAACTGCATAGCCATCTAGATCTTTAATCCATGCTCTCATTGTTTGTGATAACCCTACATTGGACGAAAAGCTCAGTAGATTCTGCCCAACTATGGTCAACTCAGTTCTTCCAATCATGCTGTGCCCCCATCCTCATAATTCATGTGTCCATCCCTCTCTACCAACTCTTCCATCCATGCACATCCCTCAAGATGTCCCTCAGAAGACTTTTCACACTGCTAGGAGCAGATGTCCTCCTTCCACTAAGATGTCCATCATGCAATGGTCGGCTTCCATCAAGTCCTCTGATGAAGGCATGGAATTAAAAACCTATCACCTCTAGCTTTGTTCCAGCCCAACTTGGTAGGGTTGCATGAAAATAACTCCAGGGTGGAACACGGGTTCAAGTTTCTGGATCTGCTGTTCCTTTCCAGATCTTCCTGGGAAAACTCAACCGTCCAATCAAAAGAATTTCATACTTACGCCCTGGAGGAAGTATCTCACTCTGGTGTGTCCCAGTAAGATCTGTGGCTTTGATGGTGGCCCCTTCTTTATATCCTTCCTTCCAAAATAGCATCAGCTGCTCCCCACCCCTACAGCCTCCCCCTTCCCTGCAGGCCGTTTCAGCTGTGAGTGACATGTTGACAAGGAAGCAGCAAGAATGGTCCCACACAGAAGGCCATCTCTGACCATGAATGGTGCTGCTCTTCAGCACTTCATCGTCTGCCTTTCTCCTCCGCCTTCCTGCATCCTTTGATGCTCAGAAGAGAAATACATTCCAGAGGATGGGGTGAGGGACGGGGACACACACACAAACACACACACACACGCACACACAACTTGGAGGGCGCCGGTGTTGGAGGTGGCAGCTGATAAGGGAGCAGAAGATTCTGTTGGAGAGCCTGCACAGATGGCAAACTGGAAGGGAGATTGCAAGGAGGATAATGATAAAATTACCAAAATTTCACTTCCCCTGTATGTTCTTGGATGGATATTGGTGTATTAAAGAGTCTTGGGCGCAAATCAAGGTGGGTGAAAGGACTTTGTGGCCAAAAAAATACACAAGAGGTATGGACTTCAACTCCCAGAATTCCCCAGCTAGCCCCCCTCTTTCTGGAAGTTTGAAGTCCACGTCTTTTAGTGTCGGCCTGTTAGAGAATCACTGATTTAGGTGGATTCAAAACTCACAGGCTTGTCTGAGTATCTATTGAGTTGGTTAACGTGGTTTGAAGTGGGGTCATTTTAATGGCTGCCACATCCTTAATATTTTGCTGTTTTTGAATCTTATGTACCACTTGAAGTATTCGAAGAAAGGCAGTGAGGTAAACAGTAAAAAAAATCCAATTAATAAACACAATTTAGGAACTTTAAGAGGGTTGGACGTCAACTCCAGAATTCCCCAGCCAGCTGGCTGGGGAATTCTGGGAGTTGAAGTCCAACCCTCTTAAAGTTCCTAAATTTAAAAAAAAACTTCAAATAAGAATGATATTCCTCCCTTCCCTTGTTTGTTAGAGGCTGAATAGAATGGAGTGGGTGGTAGATAATTATGGTTGTAATTGTCTTCTCATTCTCCTTGTGCCCCCAGAGTACATCAGATATATTGTTGTCACTAAACATGATCTTACAACCTGATGCCTGGATTTAGAATTCATTTATTTATTGGCTTGTTTGGAAAAATCTATTTTGAAAAGACCCAGCTCTGTCTGCAGAGGCAGAGATCCAGGGGTGTCCCAAGGGGGTGCATGTGTCAAAAAAGTCAAAATAGCAGTAAGAAGCATGCCATCTTGCAGCACCTTTTTAAAAAACATGCCTCTGAGGACATGCAGAGCAAATCTAAATACTACTACTTATTACTAGTAGTAACCACTTACTACTAATAGTAACCACTTACTACTAGTAGTAACTACTACTACTTACTACTTGTAGCTTTTCCAATCAATTTCCTTAAGCAAATTTCTTTCTGCTCATTTACTCAGGAGTAGGAGTGGTTTGACCCTCACAAACAAGGGTTTGTTGGATTGGGGTCTTAGGCAAGGCATTTATGATACATTTTTCCACCTGCAAGTTTTTCACACACACACACCCAAACAAGTGAGAAACTTGTGGCTGGCTGTAGTCAACTAGATGATCTCACCCTAATGTCCATCTTTTACCTTGAGGCTGGTTGTGCGCAACTAAATGACCTCACCCTCTTCCCATCTCTGACATTGGGGCTGGCTGTGGTCAACCAATTGCTCTCACTCTCCTCTCCATCTTTGATCTTGGGGATGGTTAACCAATTGGCCTCATTCTCTTTCCCATCTTTGACCTTGGACCTGGCTGTGTCAATCAGTTGACTTCACCTTCCCATTTCTCACCTTGAGGCCTCACTCTGTTCCCTGTCTTTGACCTTGGGGATGGCTGTGGTCAACCAGTTGGCCTCATTCTCTTTCCCATCTTTGACCTTGGGCCTGGCTGTGTCAACCAGTTGGCTTCACCTTCTTCCCATTTCTGACCTTGAGGCTGACTGGGGTCAACCAGTTGACTCACCCTCTTCCCCATCTCTGATCTCAGGGCTGACTGTGGCTTACCTGTTGGCAACACTCTTCTGCATCTCCAACCTGGAGGTTGGCTGGGGTCAACCACCCTCTTCTATCTTTGGCTTCTTCCCCATCTTTGACCTTGAAGCTGGCTATGGTCAATCTGTTGACTTCACTCTCTTCCCCACCTCTGACCTTGGGTCTGGCTGTGGTCAATCAGATGATATCTCCCTCTTTCCATCTTTGACCTTGGAACTGACTAGGATCAACCAGTTGACCTCGCTCTCTTCTCCATCTCCAACATTGAGTCTGGTTGTAGTCAACCAGATCTCACCTCCCCTTCTCTATCTTTGACCTTGGGGCTGGCTGTGGTCAACCAACTGACTTCACCCTCTTCCTATCTTTGACTTTGGGGCTGGCTGGGATCAACCAGTTGACATCATTCCGTTCCCCCATCTCTAACATTGAGGCTGGCTGTGGTCAACCAGTTGGTCTCAGTCTCATCTTTGACCTTAGGACCAGCTGTGATCAACCAGTTGGGTTCAACCTATTCTCCATCTTTGACCTCTTAGCTAGCTATGGTCAACTAGTTGACTTCACTTTCTTCCCCACCTCTTAACTTAGGTCTGAATGAGATGTCTCAATCAGATGACATCTCCCCTTCCCCATCTTTGACCTTGGGGTCAGCTGTGGTCAACCTGTTGGCTTGGCCTTCTTCCCCATCTCCAGATTTGCCATTGGCTGCAGTCAACCGGTAGGCCTTACTCCTGACATTGGGCAGCTCAGCAGGTTGCAAAGAAGTGACACTAAGCAGGTTGTTTGAGGGGAGAGGGCCTCGCGAGGGCAGGCTGAGCTGGTAACGGGAAGCTGGAATTAGCTCGGCCTTGAAACCCTGCACCTCACCTCTCGTGGTCTTTGGATCTCAGCTGCTCTTGTTGACCACTGAGAGAGGAATGGAGAATGAGACAGGTGTCGGGAGCTGGGATAAACCCAGGGGTGGAATTAAAATGGTGGTTGGAAGGGCAGGACTGAAGTTTTGGCAACGTTGAGAGATTAACACCTCCTTTGTTTGTTACACTAAGCCGGTCCTTTCCTGAAACATTCTCCCTTTTGTGGTAGGGACAACTTGGAAAGAAAACACGTGGATCGGTGGAGAAAGTGAGATGCTGTGGGTTTTTTAGGAGAAAACTCACACTGCAACAGTGTTTCACATGTTGTGAACCTGTGTCGCCGTGAGTCCTGAGGATGCCGCTGTCCTTTGTACAAAAGTATAAGCTTCTAGACCTCACTGTGGAGGGGATCCATGCAGGTGAGTTGGATTCGCATCCCATGGTTCAAAGTTAGTTCAGTTAGAATCGTTGGGGTTAAAATAATTTTTTTTTGCATGTCTTGCATGGTTTTGCCCATCACGTCCTTTGCAAATCTGGTCAGTGGCAACAAGGTTGTGTAAATGCACAGTAGAAGTGAATTGCACAGCGAGGTCAATAGGTGCATCCAGCTTATGTGTTAGCCAAGGAAGGAGAAGTAGAAGAGCTGCGTTTGTGGTAATTGTGTGTTCTTGTTTGTGGTTACCATCAAAACTAAGGGAAAACAAATTGCAAATGTTTGCTACCCAGAATATGTTTTCAAAAAATTCCCCATACTGGCTGGAGAATTCTGGGAATTCAAATCCACATATCTTAAGGTTGCCAAGATCATAGAAGTGACTGGAGGCCCAAACTCTGATTCATGAAAAAAGGAGGAAAAAGCTCTTGTTAAGGCAGGATAACATGGGAAATAGCTTTAGGTCAAGACCCATGGTTGATGGCTCCAATGTTCTCCTGCCTCATGCTCTCAAATGTGTTGGTAGAATGTGGTTCATTGCCTGGGCCAATATGTGGCCCTTCTGAACCATCAGAAGTATCTTCTCATCAGGAAGATAACAGATTTAACAGTTGGAAGGGACCTTGTAGGTCATCTAGTCCAACCCTCTGCCCAAGCAGGAGACTCTACACCATTTCTGACAGATGGCAATCTCTTCTTGAAAGCCTCCAGGGATGAAGCTCCCACAACTTCCAAAGGCAATTTCTGTTCCATTGGTTGATTGTTCTCACTGTCAGAAAGTTTCTCCTTATTTCCAGGTTGAATCTCTCCTTGTTCAGTTTCCATCCATTATTCCTTGTCTGGCCTTCGGGCGCTTTGGAAAATAGCTTGACCCCTTCCTCCTCTCTGTGGCAGCCCCTCAAATATTGGAAGACTGATATCCTGTCTCCCCTGGTCCTTCTCTTCCCTAGACTAGCCATGCCCAGTTCCTAGAAATCTAGATGTTCTCCAAACATGTCCCTAAATTCCTCACATCAGAATTATCTTCTCAAACAAGAAGGACGGTTTAGATGTGCTCCAAAGATATTTCTAAAATCCTCAGACCAGTACTCTCTTCTCAAACAAGAAAGATGAAGACTAGATGTTCTCCCAATAGGGTCCTAAATTCCTCTCATGAGAACTATCTTCTCAAACAAGAAGGGGAAAAAATTGGATGTTCTCCAAACATGCTCTTCAAATCCTCAACCAATGGCCATGGATGATGGAAGTTTTCATGAAAGAGGTTGGTCCCCAAAAAAGAAGTTCAGGACAGATATTCCACCTCACTTCTTGCTTAGGGAATTCGCCTTGAGAAAGAATAAGAGAAGATCAGATTTGGAGGAGACCTTGAAGGCCTTCTAGTCCAGCCCCCTGCTCAAGTAGGAGTTCCTATACCCTTCCAGGCAAGTGGCTGTTCAATCTCTTCTTAAAAGCCTCCTGTGATGGAGCACCCACATCTTCTGAAGGCAAATTGTTCCATTGGTTGATTGTCCTCACTGTTGCTTCTAGATTGCTTCTCTTCTTGGTTAGTTTCCGTCCATTGCTTCTTGTTCTTCCTTCAGGACATTTGGAGAATAGGTGGACCTCTTCTTCTTTGGGGCAGCCCCTCAGATATTGGAAGACTGCTACCATGTCACCTCTAGTCCTTCTCTTCATTAAAATAGACATACCCAATTCCTAAAACTGTTCTTCATATGTTTTATCCTCCATTCCCCTAATCCTCTTCGTTGCCCTTCTCTGCACTCTTTCCAGAGTCTCAACATCTTTTTTATAATACGGTGGTCAAAAGTGGCTAAATTTACTTCTACACTTTACAAGACTATCCACAGAGCCTGGTTGAACAACTCAAGTTGGGAGCCCACAAATAATAATCAACCAATGGAAATAATCAAACAATCAAGCAAATAATCAGGCAGTGGAACAGAAGTTGCCTTCTGAAGTTGTGGGAGCTTCATCTCTGGAAGTTTTCAAGAAGAGACTGGATGGCCATCTGTCAGAAATGGTGTAGGGACTCCTGCTTGGGTGGAGGGTTGGACTAGATGACCTACAAGGTCCCTTCCAACTCTGATTATCTGTTATTCTTTCCCAAATAAGAGTTGAGAAGGAATAGCTGTCCTGAACTCCTTTTTTGGGGACCAGTCTCTTCCATCATCCATGGCCATTGGTTGAGGGTTTGAAGAGTATGTTTGGAGGACATCTAGACTCTGTCTTTCTTGTTTTAGAAGATACTTCTGAATTTGAAGGTTTTTCGGAGCACTTTTGGCACTTTTCGTCTTCCTTGTTTGAGAAGAGAGTTCTGATGGGAGGAGTTTAGGAACATGTTTGAAAAACATTTAAACTTTGTCCTTCTTGAGAAGATACTTCTCATGTGAGGAATTTCAGAGAGCATCTAGACTTTCTCCTTCTGTGAGGAATTTAGGAGCACGTTTCGAGAACATCTAGTCTTCATCTTTCTTGTTTGTGAGGAGAGTTCTGATGTTGTGGGAGTTTTGTCACTGGAAGCTTTCAAGAAGAGACCGGACTGGCATCTGCCAGAAACGGTATAGGGTCTCCTGTTTGACTAGATGACCTACAAGGTCTCTTCCAACTTTTGTTATTATTCTTATTCTCAATTTATCCAACACGGGGAGGATAGCCGTATCTTTGCCGTGCTGTTAAATTCCTCGGGACAATGTCTGTGGTCCAGAGGATGAGTTTGAGGAACTGGGAGGGGGAAATGGTGAGGAACCCCCTCAAACTTGGAATGTGAGAATGTGACATTCTGTCGCTCTGGGAAATATCTCAATAGACGCTCAGCTGCTGCTGACAGCTTTCCACTTTTGGCTGCTGTCCTGGAATTTCATCCTTTCTATATCTAGACAAAAGGAATTAAGGAATAGCTGGAGCAGGGTGGGGAGGTGGCCGTGTGTGTGTGTGTGTGTGTGTGTGTGTGTGTGTGTTGTGGTGGCAATTAAAGATCTGGCAGCTGGGTGTCTTTTGTTCAGGCCGAGTAGAGACGCTGGTAGGTGTGTTGGGAGGTGAAATTGGCTCGGTTCCTTGAACATAAAGGTCCACTTAGTCAGTATAAAGTGGATATTGAAACAACTGTTATCCTGAAAGAGGCGAGACATTCCAGTGGGTTTGGGGAAACGCGCTTGTGGACTGTGTGCGTGTGTGTGTAAATGAGCCTGCGCAACGTGACAGAGTAACAGAATCACAGAGTTGGAAGGGACCCTGGAGGTCTTCTAGTCCAACCCGCTGCTCAGGCAGAAGACCCTATACCATTTCAGACAAATGGTTGTCCAGTCTCTTCTTAAAAACCTCCAGTGTTGGAGTACCCACAACTTCTGGAGGCAAGTTGTTCCACTGATGAATTGTTCTCACTTCTAGGAAACTTCTTAGTTCTAGAGTTTCCATCCATTGTTTCTTGTTCTGCTTGCATCTCAGTAGGTGATGTTTCTTCTACAAGCTTCATCCCCTCTACAAACTTCTCTCTCTCTCTCCCTCCCTCTCTTTCTTTCTCTCTCTCTCTCTCTCTTTCTCTCTCTCTCTTTCTCAGCTTCTGCAGCCATCTGAATTTTTTACCTCAGCATCTGCAACTGGTTGATATAGTTTCCAAGTCTGTCTGTCTGTCTCTCTCTGTCTCTGTCTCTCTTTCTCCTCCTTCTCTCCCTTTCTCCTTCCCTCCCTCATATTCTCCTTGTTTTCCTGTTGAAATTTCTTGGTTGGGTTGCTCTCTCTGATGGGTTCCTCCATTTTTCTTGTTTCTTCTCTCTCAGTGTGATTTCTCTTCTTTCATCCCTCTACAAACTCCTTCCTCCTTCCTTCTGTCTCTCTCTCCCTCCCTCCAGGATGGGTGTCCTCCTGCAGTGTAGTTCTAAATTACTTCTCTCCTGGTGAGTTTCCATCCTTTGGTTCTTGTCCTGCCTTCAGGTGCTCTGGGGAATAGATATGCAACAGAACCAGAGCAGTTTGATTTGAACCCCTGTTGTAGGGGGTCATCATGTCTCCTACTCTGAGTTAAGATCACGAGGAGAGTTAGTAACACCTTATACACCACAGGCAGGGCCTCCTTGGGGGTACCGTCGGCCAGGCAGTGTCGGCTGGTGGTGCCCAGGGGTAGGGCCTTCTCTGTGGGAGCACCCACCCTGTGGAATCAGCTGCCTTTGGGCCTTCGTTTGGCCCCTAATCTCTGCTCCTTCTGCCGTGACCTGAAGACCTGGCTCTTTCAGCAGGCTGGTGTGGACTGAACCAAGGCAGGGGGGTTGTTTTAGAGTAATTTTAATGAATTTTAATTATTTTGTTGTTATTAGGCTTGTAATGTTTAATTGGTTTTTAAAGTAAATTATTGTATTGGGTTTTATACTGTGAGCCGCCCTGAGTCCTTAGGGAGAGACGGTGGCATACAAGTCTAATAAATTATTGTTGTTGTTGTTGTTGTTGTTGTTATTATTATTATTATTAGGCGGCTTTGGTAAGGCTACACTTAGAATATTGTGCCCAGGTTTGGTCACCACGGTATAACAAAGAAGTTGAGGTTTTTGAAAAAGTGCAAAGAAGAGCAAACAAAAAGGATTAGGGGACTGGAGGCTAAAACAGATGAAGAACAGTTGCAAGAATTGGAAATGTCTAATCTGACGAAGGGAAAGACTAACACGTTTGGAAGATCTTAAATATCTTCTAGTCCAACCTCCTATGTCATTTTAGGCAAATGGTTGTCCAACCCCTTTTCAAAAACCTTCCAGTGTTTTCCCTTCGAAGACGTCAAGAAGTGGTGGTCAAAATGGCCACCTCGAAGAGAAGGTCTCAACGGGATTAAGATTGGTGCAGGAGGAAAGAGAGAAGTCGACAGCAGAGGAACCGGGAGTATCGGATGGTAAGATCAAGGCACCGGGATTAAGATAAAGATGAGTTTTAAAAAGAGAAACAGAAGCGGCAGTTCCAAGTGAAGAAAAATAAGTAAAATATTTTTGACAGCTATAAGGGCTTCGAACCGGAAAGGAAGAAGTCAGCGTAAGAACTTAAGTTTGGGGCTTGGAAAACTTTGAATATTAAAATAAAAGGAAAGGGTTAAGACTCTGTGCAGAAAGTGCCACTTTGTGGAGAAAAATTGGAAGCTAAAGAAGTAAGAAACTATCTTGTTCCTTTGTGGATTGAGTTGCTACATTTTAAAGAGACACAAGACTTATAGAAAGTGAAAGCCTGAATACACAAAGACGGATTGCCGGATTAATTGGTGATACTGATATAGACTCTGGACCTGGGTTAGGATCATAGAAAATTTAAAGAAGAAGAAGAAATAAGGAAAATTAAAATTTTGGTGGTCATCCAAAGAATTAAAAATGGAGTTTAAAAGTATGAAAGAACTGTTACAGGAAGTGACTGAACTAACTTGGCATGTTGCAGAAAATATGGGCATTCAAATGCTGAATAAAGAAGAGGAGCCTTGGAAGGGTGGAGCCAGAAGAGAAAAAGCCATCTTAAAAACAATTAATACAAAGATTAATGCAAATAAAAGGAAAGGAAGGGTGGCTAAAAAAAAAAGTAAGACTAAAAAGGGGAACATTTGAAATAAAGCATGTTAGAAAGGTTCAGAAGGAAAGGGAACAGAAAGGTAAAGAGAGAGAGGATTCAAACTGGATAGAGAAGGGGAGAGCAGGATAATAGGGAGGAAGAAGCCAGCTAAGCAAAAGCCATTTTAAGAAACAATTAACAACTAAAAAGATTAATAAAAAGGAAAGGAGGATGGTCAAAAAACAAACAGAAGATAAATTAAAAAGGCATTTATGAAACAAACATGATAGAAAGAGAAGGATAGAGAGCAAAAAGAGAGAGAGAGTTTAAACTGGATAGAGAGGGGATAGTGGGATAAAGAGGAGAAGAACAAAAACAAGAACAAAAGATAGAGAGACAGAATTACATAATAAAAGAAAGAACTTGTTTGCATAGAGACAATGGTTATATTTAAAAGGGGGTTCTGCATGAAGAAATGGTAATAAGAATATATTGTAATTATAAAAGTGTAAAACAATAGGGGTTACTGACAATCTTTACTGGTAAAAGGTCACATTTTTATTTCTTATTTACAAAAGAAAGGTAAATGATGATTAGATAAATTGAATTAATTGAAACGATCTTAGAAAATGCCTAAAAATGAGATTTGTCAATAACCAAGATTAGCTATTTTATTATTATTTTGGAACTATAAATCAATCTTAGGGGGGATATGTGTTGCAGAACCCGACTGATTAGAGATATATTGTAAGGGAGCTTTTCTCCTTTTCTTTTCTTTTTCTCTATCTTCGTTTAAAGAGAATGATTATGATTATGCTACTATATTAACCACTGAGGTGTCACTTTCAAAGTAGTAAAAGGGGGCAAGTCTAGGTTTTTTTTTTTCATTCTTTTTAGTGTTAACATTGGTACGTTTAGAATTATGGAGAGAATATGTGATGAAAGGGCAAATCTGACGGATAAAAGAATTCTGTAAATGATGAAAGAGTATTAACAATGTGAAGACAATTAAAGGATAGATATGGATGAACTTTATTTTTAATATGATGGGCAAATATATTGTTATTTGTAAGATTTATACATGAAGTTTTAAAATATATATATATATATTTGCAATTAACTTGAAATGAACTGGGGGCTATACAGATTGAGATTAAGATTTGAGATTAGGATTAATTTCTTTCACCCTTTGTCCGCTAAAATGGAATAGAAGTGAAGTCAAATGTGTAAAATGAATATAGATCTACTGTCATATTTGCATGTAAAAGTGATGACCCGGGAACATGCTGTCTACTGAAAAGAGTTGTTTTAAAAAATTGTTAAAAATTGAATAAAATTTGTTTAAAAAAAAAAAAAAACCTTCCAGTGTTGGAGCATTCACAACTTCTGGAGGCCAAATTGTTCCCCTGATTAATTGTTCTCACTGTCAGGAAATTTCTCCTTAATTGTAAGTCGCTTCTCTCCTGGATTAGTTTCTCCTTATCCTGCCTTTACATGCTTTGGAGAATAGATATACAACAGAATCCATCAGTTTGACTTGAATTCTCTGTTCTTGGGGGGAGGGCAGGGTTCGTGGCCTATTCTGAACCAAATAGGGCAAAGTGTTAGTACCACTTCATAATATCTTGGCATACTTGGAGTATTGCGTCCAGTTTTGGCCGCCATGAGAGAAAAAAGATGCTGAGATTCTGGAAAGAGTGCAGAGAAGAACAACAAAGATGATTAAGGGACTGGAGGCTAAAGCTTGTGAAAAATGGTTGCAGGAATTGGATAAATCTAGCTTGAGGAAAAGGAAGACTAGGGGTGACATGAGAGCAGTCTTCCAATATCTGAGGGGGTGCCATAGGGAAGAGGGATTCAACCCTCTCCTCAAGCAGAAATCCCTATTCCATTTCAGATAAGCGGTTGTCCAGTCTTCTTAAAAACCTCCAGTCCACAATGTCTGGAACATCCACAATGTCTGGTGGCAAGCAGATCCACTGATCAATTGTCCTCACTGTTAGGAAGTTTCTCCTTAATTCCAGGTTGCTTCTCTCTTTGATTAGTTTCCACCTGTTGCTCCTTGTCCTGCCTTCAGGTGCTTCATAGGATGGCTTGACTCCCTCTTCTTTGGGGCAGCCCCTTAGATATTGGAACATGGCTATCCATTCTCCCCTGCTCCTTCTCTTCACCAGACTAGCCAAGCCCAGTTCCTGCAACCGTTCATCATATGTTTTAGTCTCCAGTCCCCTCATCATCCTGGTTGCTCTTCTCTGCATTTTTTCTAGAGTCTCAATATCCTTTTTATAGCAGGGTGACTAAAACTGGATGCAGTATTCTAGGTGTGATCTTACTAAGGCTTTATAAAACAGAGCTAACACTTCAGCTTTGCCCATCCATGCTGGGACTTCTGCAAGGAGTCAAAAAAATCAAGACCGGGATGCAATCTTGAAGAGAATATAGAAATGGAATAATAAAATAGAATATAGAAATAAAAATAGAATAGAATATAGAAATAGAATATAGAATAGAATAGTAGAATGGAATAGAATAGAGTAGAATATAGAAATAGAAATAGAATAGAATAGAATATAGAAATAGAATATAGAATAGAATAGTAGAATGGAATAGAATAGAGTAGAATATAGAAATAGAAATAGAAGAGAATAATAGGATAGGATAGGTTAGGATAAAATAAAATAGAATAGAATTAGAATTAGAATAGAATATATATTTATTTATTTATTTATTTATGAGACTTGTATGCCGCCCCATCTCCGAAGACTCGGCTGACTCACAAAAACAAGGAAACAATAAATAATTAAAAAAGAATAAATAAAAGAAGAATAAATAAAAGAATAAATAAAAGAATAAATAAAAAAGAATATAGAAATAGAATAGAATATAGAAATAGAAATATAGAATATAGAAATAGAATAGAACAGAATAAAAGAGAACAATAACTTTATTGTCACTTTGAATGTACATTGATTGGCATACATTAAAGTAAAATTTCATTGCCTACAGTTCTCAAAGGGTCACCCATCTGTAATATATACTATGTGAACATCATAAAATAAATAAACAAATACAAAATTATGTGTATATACCCACATATATGACAACACAGAAACAACAGGGTCTACTGTAGTTTGGATGTATACAATACATGTACATGGGCGAGAAAAACGAATCTTGCAAGTTTAACAGGGTTATTTTCCTCTCCATCCCTCCACCCCCTTTAAAGTTTCCAAAGATTTGGTGCACCTGCTGAACACAAAGCCTCTCGTCCCATCGTTAATTCGGTGCTTAGACAGGTGGACGGATAGAACTGAGCTTCTGAAAGTGCCCTGTTGAGTCTCTGCCTGTTTGGAAACTTTGCTGGCATCGTCTTTTAACGGTTCCCACCTCTAGGTTGCACCCTCCCCGCAATGTTAAATAGGCAGAAGCTGCCTCATGGAGGGGCAGATTAACAGATGAACAGAGTTGGAAGGGACCTTGTAGGTCATCTAGCCCAACCCCCCCTACCCAAGCAGGAGATCCTATGCCATTTCTGACAGATAGGCAGTCCAGTCTCTTCTTGAAAGCCTCCAGTGATGAAGCTCCCAAAACATCTGAAGGCAACTTCTGTTCCATGGGTTGATTATTCTGACAGAAAATTTCTCCTCATTTCCAGGTTAAATCTCTCCTTGTTCAGTTTCCATCCATTATTCCTTGTCTGACCTTCGAGCACTTTGGAAAATAGCTTGACCCCCTCCTCCTCTCTGGGGCAGCCCCTCAAATATTGGAAGACTGCTCTCCTGTCTCCCCTGGTCCTTCTCTTCCCTAGACTAGCCAGGCCCAGTTCTTGTAACCATTCATTGTATGTTTTAGCCTCCAGTCCCCTCATCATCCTGGTTGCTCTTCTATGCACTGTTTTTTAGAGTCTCAACATCTCTTTTTATAAGTGTGGTGACCAAAACTGGATGCAGTACTCTAAGTGTGGTCTTACTAAGGCTTTACAGAATATTGATCTTGATTGTATCCCTCTATTAATGCAGCTGAGGATTGCATTAGCTTTTTTTACTGCTACCGCACACTGCTGGCTCATATTTTGCTGGTTGTCCACTAAGACTCCAAGATCTGTTAGAATAGAGTAGAGTAGAATAAAATAACAGAGTTGAAAGGGACCTTGGAGGTCTTCTAGTCGAGCCTCCTGCTTCGACAGGAAATCCCTCTCACAGTTACTGCTATTAAGCCTGGTTTCACCCAGTCTGTATGTGTACTTCTGGTTTTCTTGCCTAAGTGTAAGACTTGACTTTTCTCTACATTGAGGAGGTTGTGAGAACCAGGCCACAGGAAATGCATGGTATTGTCAGAAGCCCCCTCTCAACAGCAGGATAAATATTAAAAAGATGTAAAAAAAAGTTTTTTAAAAAAGAGACAGGCTTGGTTGTAGCATCATCGAAGTGGCCATTTTGAGTTTCTTTTGACAATGCTGCAGCACATGATCACCCCGTATGCTCAAAAACATCTCCTTCACCCCACCCTTTCTCTCTCTGCCTCAGTTTCCCATTTGGATCAGCAGTATATAAAACTACCTGAAACATTTTAGCGCAGTTATTTTAGAGTTTTCAGGAACAAAACTCCTCATTGGTGACAGGAAAGGCATCTGGCCCTTAAAACACTCTGCTAGCTCCATTCAGTTGCCCAGACAACACCCCACAAGGGATTATGTGGTCGTTAAAAGATGATGATTTTAGGTTTTTCAGGAAATTGTCTGTTCTCTCTTGAAACTCGATTTGAGGGCTTTGAGATCAAGATATCAGTGAGAGGATATATAAAACAAAAGAAAGCATTATGTTTAATTTCCTATGTGGTGGAAGAGACATAGGAGGAAAAAGGGAGGAAAATGAGGCAAATCACAATGGTAAACTACCCTACAAGTGACATTTGCCTTCTCCCGCAGGCTGTGGCTTGACTCACTTACTCGAGCTGAGTATCTCTTGGCTCACTTTCTCCTAACCCAGGGCCGGAAATGCCCAGCATTGTAGCAAAATTCAGAAAAGGACTTTTCTGACTTTTTTTTTCCAGCCCCAAATATCCCTGGCTGAATTTCTTGGGACCATCAGGGGGATTCAGTAGATCCGTTCGGAAAAAAGCCCGTTTGATATATTCTCCCCTCCCTTCATTTAATTAATTAAAAAGATCTATCAATAGCCACGTGCAGCCCTGCCCCTCCTAAAGCCCATTTTAATAGTGGCGACCTATTAAATCAGCTTAATCTGGAAATCCAGCCTCAGACAGTCTAATCTGGACCCCGGCGTGTGCTTTCATCTTTCCTAATCTCCTTGTGTATCGAGACTTTAATGCTTTGTGATCCCTAATCAGGTTTGCTCTAATCTCATTTGTACATATGCATATTTAAAGCCACTTTCTGCTTACCAGGCAACACACCCCTGTCTCCATCTGCAAATGCAGCCTGGCAGCCAATTTTCAGGGCCTTATTCCCCCAACCTGGTGCCCACCCAAAGATGGGCTAAAATGGACACGTTTAAAAAGAAAGAAAAAGCAAATTCTGTGTTTCTTTCAGGGAAGGAATGGCCGCTGGGGAATTCTGGGAGTTGAAGTCCACACCTCATAAAAGTGCCCAGGGTTGAGAAATGTGGGTTTAATGTCATCAAAAAAGGTTGCAAGTCTTTCTTTCTTTCTTTCTTTCTTTCTTTCTTTCTTTCTTTCTTTCTTTCTTTCTTTCTTTCCTTCCTTCCTTCCTTCCTTCCTTCCTTCCTTCCTTCCTTCCTTCCTTCCTTCCTTTTTGTCTGTTCGGAATTTGCTAGGAAGAAATTAAGCCCTCTTTAAAGTCAAAGATTGCAAGTTTCTTTTTTTGTGTCTGTTTGGAGTTTGCTAGGAAGAAATCCTGCCAGTGGTCAGCTTTTAACCAGGCAGTCCTCACCTTACGACTGCGACCTATGACCAAAGTTTCTGTGGCTAACTCAACACATTTGTTAAGGGAGCTCTGCCCCATTTGATGGCTTTTCCTGCCACCATTGTTAAGTGAATTCACTGCGGTTGTTAGCTTAGTAACATGGTTGTGAAGTGAATCTGGTTCTATCAGGCGTTTTACCCCATTTTGTGACCTTTCTTGCTGCCATTGCTAAGTGAATCGTTGCAGTTGTTAAGTCAGTAATCCAGTCGTTAAGTGAATCTGGCTTCCCTGTTGACTTTGCTTGTCAGAAGGTCGCAAAAGGGGATATCGCCTGACCCCAGGAGATGGTGAATTCTAGTTCCACCTTAGGCCTGAAAGCCAGTTGGGTGACTTTGGGCCAATCACCAGGAGATGGTGAGTTCTAGTTCCGCCTTAGACACGAAATTAAATAAATAAACAAACCATCTGTTTCATCATTTTTATTCTACCTTGGAGAAGGGGGAAATACTGATATACAGAGTGCAGGAGAAGGGGGAGAGGTTTCCCCAGGGCCTTTTAGGTCTGGGGGGGTGGGGGTGCGTGGGGGGTCTTGGAGAGCGGGCCATCTGGTCTTCGAAGGAGTTACTCGTACAAACCTTTCGGCTGGGGAAGAAAGGAGCAAAAGTGAGAAAGGATGGAAGAAAACGATTGGGTTGGGTTAGGATTATGGGCAGGAATATGGAAAGGCTTAGGGTTAGAGTTGCGGTAGGCTTAGGGGAAGAGGTAGGGATAGGAGAAGGCTTATGGCTAAAGTTAGGAGTAGGGTTAAAATTAGGGGTAGGAGTAGAGTTACTGGTAGGAGTAGAAGTAAGAATAGGGTTAAGATTAGGGGTTAGGTTAGGGTTAGGGTTAGGGTTAAGGTATATTAGAACCGACATGGGATAAGAAACACAAACATCTAATGCTACACATTATAACTGCTGAAAGAATCTCTTTAGCTCAAAACTAGAAATTGACTACGATACCCACAGACTTAGCGATGATTAATAAGATACCGTGTTTCCCTGAAAATAAGACCTACCCTGAAAATAAGACCTACCCAAAAAATAAGACCTAGTGTGTTTTTGGGAGCCAAAAAAAAATAAGACAGTGTCTTATTTTAGGAAAACACGATGCATTTGTTCATGGTGGTTTTTTAGTACATGAATAAATGTACATTGTTCTACATGAATATGGTAAGTGTTTTTTTTATTAAAATATATATATATATATAAGACCTACCCCGAAAATAAGACCTAGTGTGTTTTTGGGAGCCAAAAAAAATATAAGACAGTGTCTTATTTTCGGGGAAACACGGTACATCAATGCGTGGAAATGATAAGACTAACTATGTTATTAAAAAAACAGGGAAGAAGAAGAATATTTTACCATATGGAATGTATGGTATAACTGGTTAAAAAAGTAGTGGAGTAAAAATGCTTTGTAAAAATGACCAATCGCAAAGAGGAATGTGATACATGACAAATATGTGTGTATATATGTAAAGTAACGTAGATAGATAAGTATTGTATTTTAATAGCAATATAACAAGTAAGGTATTAGTAAATTAGTTATAGACACACTTACGGTAAATGAACTTAATTGTTACTAAAGGATATGTACACTGTTATGACATCGCTGTAAAATGTGAGAACTTGTTTTCTCTTTTTTAAATGCTTTGAAACTTTGAATAAATAAATATTTAAAAAAAATTAAAAAAAGATTAGGGGTAAGGTTAGGAGTAGGGTTAAGGTTAGGGGTAGGAGTA
>CM019155.1:147948985-148072955 GCA_009733165.1 Naja naja
GTGCAGCCCCTGCTCAAGCAGAAGACCAATTTCAGACTGTTGGAAGGAAAACCCATCTGGTTCACTTCCAAGCTGGGAGAAAGACACTTGGAAACAACATGGAGGCTGATTGGAAAGTAGGTGTATTGATGAAGCAGAACCACACACAAAGACAGCGTGCAATTTTTGGTTCCGCTGAACAACTGGTTTTTCTTGTATATGGGCTTTTATACAGCTTTTACAGCATTTTGTAATGTGGAGGCTTGCTTTGTGTGTTTTTATTATTTAAATTGGTTTCCCTGTAAGGCATCTGTAATTGATTTTATCCTGTTATCTATTGCCTTTAGCCTAGCAGATATTTCTCTCTCTGGGCACAATGAGAATATATCTGCTGAACAAACCTCCGCATTGGGGACAGGAAGGGCATCCGGCCATTAAACGTTCTGCTAGCTCCATTCCTTGGGATCTCTGTAGAAATCATCGTCATCATTATCTCCTTTTAATAACCCCATAATCCTTGCTAGGTGGAGTCAGGCAACTGAATGAGACTGAGTGTTTACCCAGATGCCAATCTGGAGTTTTGTTCAGCAGATATATTCTCAGTGTGCTCAGAGAGATATCTGCCCTTAACTAGGATTGAACTCACAGCCTCCTGATTGTCAGGAGAGACCTCCACTTCTAGGCCACTGCACCTCTCCTGCAGAAATCACCAACAATTTTGCGGGAAAGATTTTTTTTGTGCTCATCCCGCCTTTTGCTCACCCATTGCCTCTTTTGGGAGGCCAGCTAACGGTTCTCTCTGACAGAATTTAGTCAGTGAAACAACAAAAAAGTTATATTCTTATATTCTTATATGTACATCCTTATATGTTCTCCAGTTACAACAGTTTGTTTAGTGACCATTAGAAGTTACAACGGCACCGAAAAAAGTGACTTAGGGCTGTTTTTCACACTTATGACCGTTGCAGCATCCCCATGGTCACGTGATCAAAATTTGGACGCTTGGCAATTGACTCGTATTTATGACGGTTGCAGTATCCCAGGGTCATGTGATCCCCTTTTGTGACCTTCCGACAAGCAATAACAATGTGGGGAAGCCAGATTCACTTAATAACCCTGTGACTCACTTAATAACTGCAGTGATTCATTTCACAGCTGTGGCAAGAAAGGCCGTAAAATGGGGCAAGTCTCACTTGGCAACAGAAATGCTGGGCTCAATTGTGGTCATAAGTGGAAGATTACCTATATATCATGAAACAGGTCTATTTTTTATTCATCCTCTGAATAAAAGCCACCGTTTACAAAAAAAGAGAGAGAAAAAAAATTAGTAGATAAAATGTGGCCGTCTTTGTGGATCAGGGATCACTATTTCAATCCAGAATGGCCACTTTTGAGGGAAGAGAAATGGAGAAATTTTGACCATATTTCCTTTTTGTGGGGCGGTTTTCATCTCATAGTTTTGAACACTGGAGAGAAATAAAGCTTTATTTCTTTATTTCTTTGCTTATTTTTCTCCCCTGTACTTTTAGGCTGTGGCTGTCCTGGCAGTGGGTGAGGTTTAAAATCAATTAAATCGATAAAACGCTTTTATGTAGGTACAGTATCAAAATTCAATGCATCGCCATAATGGCACCTGTCCCTCTGGGTCATCTAATAACTCCCTCTCCCATTAGCCACACCCAGAATCTTTGACAAGATGGCCATATCAGCCTTTTGGACAGCCAAGAGAGAACAAGCTGCCTTCTATACTTCCGTCGTGACCTAAAAACATGGCTTTTTCGATCGGCCAATCTGGACTGAAGGGGTTTTTAATTATTTTAATTGTTTGTGGGTTTTAATTATTTTAATGTGTAATTGGGGTTTCGTTCTTGTTTAATAGTTTTTTTTAATTTTGTACTTTGGTGTTTTATTGTTGTAAGCTGCCCTGAGTCCTTTGGGAGATAGGGCGGCATAGAAATCCCATAATTAAATTAAATTAAATTAAATTATACATATCTCTGGAGCCTGGCGCCAACCCCAAGAAGGTCTGTCTTGAACCTGTGTCCCTGGGAGATCTAAGAACAGGAGTGGGATTCAAAATTTTTAACAACGTTCTGCGGGCGTGGCTAGGTGGGTGTGGTCATGTGACTGGGTGGGCGTGGCTTCCTCTCTTTTTTGCAGCATCCTCCCTCCGCACTCCGTTTTTGGGCCTCCTGGGCCACAGGGAAGCCTCTGGGGGGGTGTTTTTGCTCCCAGAAGGTTTCCCTGAGGCCCAGAAAAGCAAAAAAACAGAGTATGGGGGACCGCACAGCAGCAGCAGCACCCCCTCTGTGCTCCATTTTTGGGCCTCCTGGGCCTCAGGGAAGCCTCCTGGGTGAAGCAGTAAGACAGCGAGGGGGATCCTGGCATAGTCGATTGTCGGAACAGCTGATCGTCGGGAAGAAAGAAAAAGAAGTACCTTAAGGAGTGACTGAGCGGGAGGAGAATGCAGTCAGGGATGTCGGGCATGCGCGATAAGGACTGACTGGACGGGGAGGGGATGGGCCAGGCAGGGGCATAATTTGCCGATTCTCTGAACTGTGCAGAATCGAAACAACCAGTTCTATAGAACCGGCCTGAACCGGGAGAGTCCCAAGGGTGGGACCCTAAAAAAAAAACTTCCCTGTGTGAATACAGGGAACTTCTCGACTTACGTCCAAAAATTTGTTAGATGAATTTGCCCGATTTAATGATTTCTTCACAACAATTGTTCGGTGACTCATTGCAGTTGTTAATTTAGTCCCACAGTTGTTAAATGAATTTAGTTTCCTTGTTGACATTGCTCGTCAGAAGGTCGCAAAAGGGGAATCACATGATTCGGGACACTGTGACCGTCATAAATGTGAGCCAGTTGTCAAGCATCCAAATGTAAATCGCATGTAGTGGAGATGCTACAATTGTCATAAATTGAAAATGTTCATAAGTCATTTTTTTGAGTGCCAGCTGGGTGACTTTGGCCCATTCCCTCTGTCAGCCCAATCCACCTCACAGGGTTGTTGTTTTAGGAAAAATAGGAGGAGGAAGAAGCTTTGTATAGGTTCACACGAGTTACTTATAAACTAATAAAGATGGGATAATTATCTACTAAATCAATAAATACTCAGCCACTCCATAGTCAGAGCAGAGGGCCCAAATATTCTCATCCGAGTCGCTTTCTCTATCATTTTTCTGGGTATCATGTCGCTCACGTTTTCCTCGGTAAACTGAGAAGCATTTGGGCACCTGGGACTGGGGGAAAAAAAAGAGTTTTCTTGATTTCACGGAAATCTTTCAAGGCTCCACACTCAAAGAAAGAAGATATCAAATAAATGCTGATTTTCCTTGCTGTGAATAAAGTCTTGCTTTTTAAAGGATTTGCTTGTACGTTGGCGCCACCTTGTGTTGACTTTACAGTCAAAACCCAGTATTCAAATTTATGCTAAACGGGGTTTCTTTGAGGACAAAAAACAGGCAGTCCTCGACTTACGATGACAATGGAGCCCCGTGTTTCTGTTGCTAGGTGGGACATTTGTTAAGTGAGTTTGGCCCCATTTCACAACCTTAGTTGTTAAGTGAATCACTGGGCTTGTTAAGTGAGTGATGCGGTTCTTAAGTGAATCTGGGACAGAACAACGGTCATAAGTACGAGCCGGTTGCCGAGCATCTGAATTTGGATCACATGACCATAGAGGAGGCTGTAGCGGTCGTAAGTGTGAAAAATGGCCCTAAGTCACTATTTTCAGTGCCGTTGTGACTTTGAACGGTCGCTAAATGAATGTTTGTAAGTCAAGGATTACCTGTAATCGCACCTGTGCCCTACATAGGTTAGTTTGCGAACAAAGGAGAATATTAGTAGCTCGAGGGTGTGGCTTGTTGCTCTCTGAGGTTAGTCTGAATATTCATTTTAGCCAAATGGTTGTAAATCAAGGACTATCAAGCCTTGGATTTTGCATGCCTTCTGTTAAATGAACAGATCAGAGGTAACTTGGTTCAAAAATTGTTGCCCTATTGTACACCGTTTCACCCAAATGAAGGTTATAAACAGACCGGGATGGGGCAGCTCTCCACAGACAACTGGCTGTGCCCAATTCACCATGGCCAACATGCTGTGGGACAATTTAACAATTTTATTCAATAATATAAAATAAATTAAAAATATTTTTTTAATTTTTTATTGTTCACATTTCATGTCGTCCTTTCTTTTGAATCCGTTCTTGAGTTATTCTATCCCATCATTTCTTCGATATTAGGGTAACTCTTGCCGTCCCTCGCAACTTGGCCGTGGCGAATGGTAATAGACCCACCCCCAAACAGACACAAGGGTTTTTGTCCACAGTTTATAGAAGAAGGCAATATGTTGAAATGGGTTTGCTTTAGAAAGGAAAGGCCACACGGATCCAATTGCAAATCGTAGGCCGAAGAATGAACAGGCTGAGGCAACCCCCCAAAAACAGGGTGTGTGTGTGTGGAATTGAGGATATCTGGGGAAAGCAAAGGCTAAGTGTTTTTAAAAATGAAAAAGCATATGAAACTAGGCCTGGTTGTGATGGAAGCCTACTGTTGTGGCCTGTCAGGTGCTCTCCCTCCACCAGAGATGGAGGAGGAGGAGGTGTGGGAGTCAGGATCAGCATCAGGGCAACCTGGGAGCTCTGAGCAGGAAGAGGGAATGGAGCTGGCAGAGAGAAAGGGGCAGAGGTGGAGACTGGGCCATCCGTCAGCCCTCAGATGGAGAGTCAACAGCCCCCAGGTCTAGAGTGTCCAGAATGCAGCGGCGCGGGTTGTGATG
The DNA here is from genome assembly GCA_009733165.1 of Naja naja. NCBI lineage: Eukaryota > Metazoa > Chordata > Lepidosauria > Squamata > Elapidae > Naja > Naja naja. The sequence goes on from CM019155.1 coordinate 147,953,748, forward strand.
GGAGGTTCCCGATACTCCCATGTTACACCCCTCCTGCGCGAGCTGCACTGGTTGCCGGTTGCCCTCCAGGTGAGATTCAAGGTGCTGGTGTTAACCTATAAAGCCCTTCATGGCATTGGACCGGAGTATTTGCAGGAAACCCTGCTGCCGATAACAGCTTCCCGACGACCCGTGTGCTCCCACCAGCAGGGCCTGCTCAGGGTGCCGTCAGCCAGGCAATGCTGGCTGGCGGGTCCCAGGGCTTAAGGCCTTCTCTGTGGGGGCACCCACCCTTTGGAACCAACTACCCCTGGAGCTCCGGGTGGCCCCTGACCTCTGATCCTTCCGCTGTGGCCTAAAAACTTGGCTGTTCCAACTAGCCTACCTGGACTGAAGGAGGGGGAAGGGTTTTTTAGTGGTTTTAGTGGTTGTTTTTAAATTTTTAATCGATTTATGAGATTCCTGGTTTAATTGAGTTTAATTTTATTTTAATATTTGTATTGTATGTTTTTTAATTGCCCTGTAAACTGCCCTGAGTCCCTTTGGGGAGAAGGGCGGTATATAAAACCAATTAAAATAAAAAAATAAAATAATAATAATAATAATTTTTTAATATTTATATTGTACTGTTTTAGTATTGTAAGCCGCCCTGAGTCCTCAGGGAGATAGGGCGGCATATAAATCACATAAATAAAATAAAAATAAATAAATAGAGGTGGCTGATGAGGAAGAGGGGGAACAACTGGATCCAGTGCCTGACGTGCAGATGCACAGAAAGCAGAGGAGAGGAGAGCAGTAGAAATCTATGGGCCGGTCCTTGGGACGGAAGAGCCACCGCTGCTAGTGGAGCCCCACCCTAGCTCTGGGGGTAAAAGGCAGGGAGCAGAGATGAATAGATGTGGCAGATAACTATTCTTCTCCCGGACGGACGGACTTATTAGCCTACGAGAGAAACTTTTTGCTGGGGCTGCCGGCGCTCCTAATTAAAGGAATCTTTTTGAGTTCACATCAGAGGGTTTGTCATGTTTGTTGGGCTGTGTCAGAACAGCGATGGTGAGAGAATTGTATTTGAAAAACATCTTTTGAAAAACATCTGGAAGGATCTAGTGTTGGTGTGAATAAGTCAGAGGTAGATTTCATGTTCTTTTCAGGGAGTCCTCGACTTACAATCACTCGCTTAGTGGCCATTTGAAGTCACAATGAAACTGAAAACAGTGACTGCTGACCATTTTACACGCAAGCATTGTCGCATGATCAAAATTCGGGTGCTTGGCAACCAGCATGTATTTTATGACGGTTGCAGAATCCCAGGGTCACGTGATTCCTTTTTGCGACCTTCTGACAGACCAAGTCCATGGGAAAGCCGATCGATCAATCAATCAGAATAGAGCTGGAAGGGACCTTGGAGGTCTTCTAGTCCAACCCACTTCTGAAGCCGGAGACCGTACACCTCTCAGACAGTTGGCTGTCCAGTCTTTTCTTGAAAAGGCAGGGGGTTGGACTAGATGACCTACAAGGTCCCTTCCAACTCCGTTAACCTGTTAAGAAAAACCTCCGGGGATGAAGCACCTACAATTTCGGAAGGAAAGCTGTTCTACTGGTTAATTGCCAGATTCACTTAACAACCTAACTGAACAACCGAAGTGATTCGGCTTAACAGCTGCTGTGAGAATGGTCGCAAAATGGGGGAAAGTCACTTAAAAATTAGTTTTGCTCAGCCACAGAATTCTCAACTGCAGTCGTAAGTCAAGGATTGTTTTAAAATCAATTTCTCACATTTCTCACAGCAGGTGAGCATAAATAACTTCAGGTAGATCCGTCAGTCTCTGAGATCCGTCCAGGGTTCAGCAAGAAGCCAGGCCCAATTAAAGCAATTTTATTCCAAAGAATAGAGAGGAATAATTTCTTTTGGCCAACTTTGGACTTTGGTTCTCAGGGGTTAACCAAAGGGATGATTCATCCGTAGGAACCTTTTGTGATTTTGCAATCCTTATCAGCTCCCTCCCTTTGGGCATCTCAGATTATAATAATATTCCATTACACTGATAAAAAAAAAACCCAGATCTATCTCTTGTGCCTCGTCCAAGGTCAGGCGTATATATTCATGGCAGGTGAACTTTGAGCAGGTAGCTGCTCTTAAATCCCATATAAGTCCTATTTTTCTTACTCTGGATTTCAGCCAGATCAGATTGTTTAGTGCAAAAGGCAAAAGTCTGCAAGATTTTCTGAGCTCCAGGAAGGAATAAACAACATTTTAAGATGTGGGCGAGATCGGCGGGCCTACAAGTTTGACTCTCAATATAGGCAGTCCTTTACGGCCACAACTGAGTCCGGAGTGGCTAAACAAAGCAGTTGTTAAGTGAATTTCCAAGCACCCAAATTTTAATCGTAGGGATGCTGTCATCTTTTTCAGTGAACGGTCACTAAATGAATCATTGTAATTGAGATCTCCTCTGGATATTTCCATGGATTTATCCATGGGGTTTTCTTGGTGCCTGCCAAGGAAACAAGTTTGCAATGGTTTTCTTCCTAAATTGCCAACCTGGCCTGCAAATCATAGGATTTCTAAGTGGTCTCCCATCCAAATAAGAGGGCAGCCCCACCCCCCACCCCTTTTCTTTTTTTTTAATCCATGAATTTGTTTCGCTGGGGGTTCCTGTTCTAATAGATACAGAAATGTATTTTTCAGACCTTGATTAATTGTTCCATTTTCCGGTTTTCACTTGTTCGATTTTAACCAAACATTTGTCTTGCCTGGCGATTTAAATCTTCGATCCTCTTCCTGTTGTGTGGTGTGGTGGGTGGCCAAATAAATTGTTTATAAAGAAATAAACCGCAATAAAAGACTTCGCTTCCAGCCCAGACGAGATCTGTCGGCCAAAAACTTTTGACTGTAAAAGCAGATTTAAATTGTGCCCATTTCACTCCGTGAAAACCAGCCCAATTGCTCACAACGATGCTTTGGGGGTTTTTTTTGGTTAGAAAAGGGTGTTTTATTATTTAAAAAATCCATACTTCGCAGAACATTGCTCTCTGCTTCTTTCCAGCAAGCTGGGAACGTTCCAAAGTTTCACTTGGGAAAGACTGAAAAAAGGAAAAAGGAAATTTAAAAATACAGATAGTCCTCGACTTACGACCACAAGGGAGCCCCCAAATTTCTGTTGTTGAGTGAGACATTTGTAAAGTGAGTTCTGCCCCAGTCTTCAACCTTTCTTGCCAGAATTGTTAAGTGAATTACTGAAATTGTTAAGCTTTACTTAATTGTTATGCTTTATTTACTTAACACCGTTGTTAAATCTGGCTTCCTCACTGACTTGTTTTGTCAGGTGGTCACAAAAAGGGACCATGTGACCCTGGGACTGCAACCATCATAAGTACGTGCCTTGGGGATGCCACAATGATTGTAAGTGTAAAAAACGGCCGTAAAGTCACCTCTTTCAGTGCCTAAATAACTTTGAACAGTCACTAAATGAACCATTGTAAATCAAGGACCATGTGTAATGATCAACTTCTAACCATTTGCTTTAGGGACTGTTCAAGGTTGCAACGGCCCTGAAAAAAGTGACTTATGACTGTTTTTCACACTTATGACTGTTGCAGCATCCCCATGGTTATGTGATCAAAATTCAGACATTTGGCAACTGACTCGTACTTACGACAGTCACAGTGTCCCCAGGGTCACGTGATCTGCAGCCTTCTGACAAGCAATGTCGATGTGGGAAGCCAGATTCACTTAACAACGGTGTGACTAGGTTAACAACTGCAGTGATTTACTTAACAACAGTCGCAAGAAAGGTCGTAACATGGGGCAGAACTCCCTCTATAAATGTCTCACTTAACAACAGAAATTTTGGGCTCAATTGCGGTTGTTAAGTCAAGGACTACCTGTAACCCCACCATTGAATATTTAGTCCTCATTTAGGGGCCACAGTGGGGGGCCAAGAACTTGGTTGTTAAGTAAAGAAGTCACTAAGTGAAATCACAACTATGCTTATGATCATATTTTAGCCTTCCTTTGCTTTGTAGACCTGCCAAGATCATATATAGAGGGCTGTAGTGTTTTTTTTTTTCATTTCGGACCCAATTGCAAATGGTCGTTAAACGAGGCCATTGCTAAGGACGTTGAAAATTCCCGTTGTGTAGTAGAATCAGCAGGCAACCATACGGCATGGCCAGTGCCACAACTATGACAACTTTGGAGACTGCAAGTGGTGGGATTCAAAATTTTTTACTACATGTTCTGTGGGCGTGGCTTGGTGGGCGTGGCTTGGTGGGCGTGGCAGGTGAAGGATACTGCAAAATCCCCATTCCCTCCCCACCCTACTAACCTGCTTTCCAGCTCTGTTCTCTTGTGCAGGGCAAGCAAAGAAGACCCAGCCAATCAGCTGGGACTCGGGAGGCGGAGAATAGATGGGGGCGGGGCCAGTCAGAGGTGGTACTTGCTGGTTCTCCAAAGGACTCAAAATTTCCACTACCGGTTCTACAGTGTCAGAGGTGTGTCAGAGGTGGTATTCAGCTGGTTTGGACCGGTTCTACAGAACCTGTCCAAACCGGCTGAATACCACCTCTGACACAGAGGTTATACAACTGTGAGGGAGGAACGCATGGAGAGATGTGTGAATATGTCCATTTTGTGGTCAGCCTTCCAAGGGCTTTTTTTTAATATGACTTAAATTTTTTAAAAAGAAAGATAAAAACTTATTTATGATGGTCACAGTGTCCCGGGAATCACCTGATCCCCTTTTGTGACCTTCTGAGAAGCAGAAAGTTCACTTATTGACCATATTATTCACTTAACAACCACCGTGGTTCACTTAACAACCTTGACACAAATGTTTGTAAAGTGGGGGTAGCTATTTTTTAATATAATGATTAATTTTTTAAAAAGATAAAAATATATTTATACAGTTGTAATGTGGTTGGCCTTCCAAGGTTTTTTTTTTAAAAATATAACTTAAAATTTTCTTTTGTGATCCTCTTTTGTAACCATCTGACAACCAAAGATAATGGGGGAGCCAGATTCACTTAACAACTGGGTTACTCACTTAACAACCCCAGTGGTTCACTTAACAACCATGACACAAAAGGTTGCAAAATGGAGGGCAGCTTTTTAAAAAAATATATACCGTTCACTATTAATTAAAAAAAGAAAGATCAAACATGATCTCCTTTTGTGACCTTCTGACCAGCAAATGGGGAAACCAGATTCACTTAACGACTGGGTTACTTGCTTAACAACCACAGCAATTCACTGAACTGTGACAAGAAAAGTCGTAAAACAGGAGCAAACCTCACTTAACTGTCTTGCTTAGTGAGGGGAATTAGGGGCTCAATTACGGTCGTAAGTCAAGGACATGTATTCCTCGGGGGGGAAAAACAGATTGCTGACAGGTCCCATCGTTGTTCTTGCAATTTTTCCACTTTTTGACCTGCAGATTCGCGGATTCCTGAAATAAGCGAGATAATTTCTATATTTCTAATGTGTTTATTGGGGAAAATTTGGTATTTGTTCACCAAGTTTGATCCTGAGATGTTGCCTAAGTGGATGAAAACCACATGAAGGGCCATTTGTAAAAGTACTCTTGTTTTTTTATTGACAGGATCTAAAGGGTGACCGTTGTGTCTCCTTTTCCAACACAAACATTGCAAAGTTGCACTTTTCACACACTTTTGGTTTTTCCCGCAGCACTGGCCAGAATCCTTCACCAAGGTCCAGGACAACGCCATCCAATCCCAGCATCACTGTCAGCTCAGCCGTCCTCCAGGTGAAGACCACAACTCCCAGAATTCTTAGCTCCTTGCTAGGAATTCTGGGAGTTGCCCTCTCCAAATATGGCTGGAGTGGCTTCAAATATATATTTTTTCCCACACATACAACTCACACACCCAAACGGGAAAATGTAATGCGTGTTGTTGACAGCCCAATGCTGTTTTTGGGCTCCTGGGCCGACAAATCATTTTGTGCCTGGCTTCACCAATGCGGCAGCCATTTTGGGAAAGGGGAAATCCTCTGGCAACTTCCAGGCTTCAACATGGCCTCCAAGCTGCTCAGAACATTTGAGAATCCCTGTTTCCATTTGCAAACTCTCTGGACCTAAAACTGGGGGCAAAAGCGGGATTCCTAACTTTTCTAAATCTGACTTTTTTGTTCTTTGGCCCAGTTTTGACTCCGGGGAAGAGACTGGAAACACCGTTTTCGGCTTTCATTTATTTCTCTCCTTCTGTTGGAAGCAGAATGATCACCAAGTGCATTTCTTAACACGCCCAGGAGGACCAGCCTTATTTGCACCATAGACGTCACTAGACTGAGGAATCGGACCACAGGGAACCCTGGGGGAGCGGGGGCTGTAGTTCCTCAGGTGGAAGATGTACCACCTGGCACTATCCTAGCAAAACTACAATTCCTTGCCTGCTTGCAATCTCCCAAAGCTATTTCTGCATGTAGAGCTGCCCAGAATGGTCAAGAAACTCTTTCGTACCATCTGGTGGTGGGGAAAAGGGACTACCTGGGAGGGAACTGGGCTCAGCGTCCCCCTCCGGTGGATTAAAGAGGAGAAGCAGCTCCTCGGCAAGTTTATTTCCCCACACAGCTCCCAAAGTTTTGATGGAAATGGAAGGAAGTCCAGGGCGGGCTCATAGAAAAAACTGCACCATGGAAGGAGGTGCCTGAGCTACAGGGGGCTTGGCCCCCTCCCCACAATGCCCCCCGGCCCCCTCACTCAACAGCTTCTGACACCGGGCTTTGTAGATGTCTCGTTCGTGGACCAAGCGAGCCACCTCCACCCGCAAGGATTCAAGCTGTTGGGCCAGTTGGGATTTTTCAGCCTCTAGGATGTGGCGTTGCTGGACCCGTTTGAAGCGGCAGGACTGGGCGTAGCCACGGTTCTTGAGGGTGCGCCGTTTCTGCTTCAGCCGCTGCACCTCGTCTTTGCCGAAGCCGCGGAGCTGCCGATTGAGATCCCGGACTGACATGGAGACCAGCTGGGCGTCGGAGAAGCGGTCAGAAAGCCGGGGGAGCTGGAAATGAGGAAGCTGTATCAGGCAGGCAGAGGGGGGAAACAAATGCCACATTTGGTGAGCAGAGGATGCTAAAGTTTTCGGCATTACCACGCGAGGGGATGGGAGAGCCCTAAACGTAACCACAAATTGAGACACCGTCCTCCATTTACAACCGAAGCCCAACATTTCTGTTGCTAAGAGGAAACATTTGTTCGGTGAATTTTACCCCGTTTTATGACCTTTCTTCCCGCCGTTGCTAAGTGAATCATGGCAGTGTTTTAAGTTAGTCACACGGTTGTTAAATGACTCTGGCCTTCCCCATGGACTCTGCTGGTCAGACGGTCGCAAAAAGGAATCACGTGACCCCAAGAACACTGCAACCGTCATAAATACGAGTTAGTTGCCAAATATCTGAATTTTGTTTGCGTGACCAAGGGAAAGCTACAACGGTTCTAAGTGTGAAAAACGGTCCTAAGTCCCTTCTTTTTCAGGGCCGTTATAACTTCGAACGGTCACTAAATGAATGGCTGTAAGTCAAGGACTACCCTGTATGTTATCTTTCTTTGAATTCGGCTTGTAACCAAGCTGGAGAAGAACTGTGTCCCTTAATATCTGCAACATCTGGATGTGGTTGGACCACAACTCGCCACACTCCCTGTCGCCATTGGCTACAGATGGGAGTTGTAGTCCTCCATGTCTAGATGATATCTGATTGAGGCAATACCTGCTTTGGGCACTGAGCATAGTTCTCTCCAGGGGCGCTATGAACCGAATTATTCATTTTTTTGTCAGAACAGAGTTGGAAGGGACCTTGGAGGTCTTCTAGCAGGAGACCCTATACCATTTCAGACAAATGGCTGTCCAGTCTCTTCTTAAAAACCTCCAGTGATGAATCACCCATAACTTCTAGTGGCAAGCAGTCCCACGGGTTAATTGTCCTCACTGTTAGGAAGTTTCTGCTTAATTCCAGGTTGCTTCTCTCTTGGATTAGTTTCCATCCCTTGTTTCCTGTCCTGCCTTCAGATGTTTTGGGTAATAAGTTGACCCTTTCTTCTTTGGGGCAACCCCTCAAATACTGGAATACTCCTATCATGTCACCCCAAGTCTTTTTCTCTAGACTGGCCAACCCCAAATCCCGCAACCGTTCTTCATATGTTTTAGTCCCCAGGCCTTTAATTGTCAGTCGTTCTTTGTATTTTTTACAAACTCTCAAAGTTTTTTTTTAAATATGCAATCCTGGCTACTGAGTTTGTATCATATAAAACCCAGAAAACTGGATTAAGGAAACAACCTTGACTGGGTTGGCCATAAGCAAGCATGCACCTTCTTTTAATGCTGGCTCTCTGGTCTGTTACCTTCCAATCCTGAGAAATTAAGAATATTTTTATCCCCTTTGAAACATTTAATCTCCTCTCGGGAGAGGTACATTCACAAACCAGGTCTGAGAATGCTCATTTCTTACACTACAGATTTATGAGCCTTCTGCCCTTGTGCAGTCAGGTAAAGGCACTCTGCACATGCTCAAAAGCTATGCCTTCCAGGGGTGCCTTCAACTGGGGACCCCTTCAATGAGGCAGCCTTTCAATTCAGAAGCCGCTCTAACCTTGGATGCCCTAGGGAGCATGGCTTCTAGCAAGCCTGCTCTCTGTGCATGCTCAGAGACTCCTAATTAGATCCTGTTTGCCAAGACTAATTAAACCCACCTTATTCTCCAATACAAACAGTTCCCAAATTACAACAGTTTGTTTAATGACCGTTCAAAGTGACGCTTCCTGAAAAAAGTGAGTTACGTCCATTTTTCACACTTAACGACCGCGTCCCTAGTCACCGATCAAACTCGACGCTTGAAACCGACTCATTTATAAAAGCGGCCCCCCACTCCCTGGGTCATGTGATTCCTCTGTTTTGCGACCTTCTGACCACCAAAGCCAATGGAGGAAGCCAGATTCACTTAACGACCGTGTTGCTAACGGAACGGCAGCGATTCGCTTAACCGCTGTGGCAGGACAGGTCGTAAAGTGGGACAAAGCTCCACTTAAGTATCTCACCTGAGCAGCAGACATTCCGGGCTCCCAACGGTGGCTGTAAATCGAGGACTAGCTGCATTCAATATTTGACATCATTTTTTGTTTGTTTTGGCAGATTTACCTGTTGTTGCTCTGCACCGAAGCTCTCCGCTGACCCCAGGAAGCCCTGAAGCTGTGGGGTCACGCTGTTTCGAAGACCCCCTTCGGCCGTGGGCACCCCTAAAAAGGCTTCCACGGCTTCATCCAGCCCTGGCACCATCGGTGTCTCCGGGCCGGTGCCAGCGGCCGCTGCCAAGGACTGGTGCAACGTCGCCATCCAATACAGCTCTTCCAAGGAGGATTTGGGGTCGGCCCCCTTGTCGAAGGTGGGCGAGGGGGGCACGGAGCTGCATGGGGTGGAAGTGACGGAGGAACTGCTCCCCGGCCGGGGCAACTCCTGTTTCACTTCGAACTTCAGCAGGTCGAAATCGTCCAGGTAATCCAGAGTGATGGGGCTGGCAGGTAAGGTGCTCATTCTGCGAGGGAGGGAAAGGAGATAAGGTTGGGGGTTTGTGTGGATCAATGGCGTCTGTGTACGTGTGTCTCACCTGGGCGAGGAGAGCTGGATTAATGGATTAACTCTTGGAAGGCGGAGAGGAAGGAAAATAATATTCTTTGCATCCGATATATGTATATATATAGCCTGTGCTCAGGACGCCGAACAGCATTGTGTACCTCATCCAGCCCCATGGCAAACTTCTGGGTTTTGGTCGTTTTTTAATTTTATATTCTTTATACATATCAATGTGTGAACACTGTGATAGAATAGAATAGAATAGAATAGAATAGAATAGAATAGAATAGAATAGAATAGAAAATAAAAAATATGGAATAGAATAGAAAATAAATAAAATAAAATATCGAATCGAATCGAATAGAAAAAAGAAAATATGGAATGGAATGGAATGGAATAGAATAGAATAGAACAGAACATGGAATAGAAAAGAAAAGAAAATTTGGAATGGAATGAAATAGAATAAAATGGAATGAAATAGAGTATAGAATAGAACAGAATATAGAATAGAATAGAAAAGAAAATTTGGAATGGAATGGAACAGAATAAAATGAAATGGAATATAGAATATAGAATATAGAACAGAATAGGAATAGAATAGAAATAGAATAGAGTTGGAAGGGACCTTTGAGGTCTTCTAGTCCAATCCCCTGCCTAGGCAGGAAACCCTATACCACTTCAGACAAATGGTTATCCAACATCTTTTTAAAAATTTCCAGTATTGGAGCATTCACAACTTCTGGGCATACCTGGGTATCATATATTTTAGTACAAATAAACATAATATTATTACTCATAGTCATTACATTTTATTTTAATGGTTTCATAATATTTAAACATATTTGATACTATCGTCCTTCAATTTCAAAACCTCCCTTATTGTTACAAATATCTTGTTATATTAAAACAGGTATCTTGTTGTTCCCCTCTTATTTCTATTCTACCTTTTATCTATGTCACTGTAGTATTTGAAGGTGTTTCTTTGCTGTCTTCCATCTTTCACCTGCTTTGCTATTCATATTCCCCTTATTTAACTCTTCACATCTGTATATAATTAAAGTTTCATCCTTCATTCTTTCATTGTTCAGGGTTTCAATATACAATTCTAATATCAATCACAGTATCATTTAACCATATAGGGTAAATCTATTCATATTCCTTCCATTCATCCAATCCATGTAATTCTACTATTAAATTATTATGTATATACTAATACCTGTTTGTACTTATACGTTTATATGTTATGTTCATACTTATACTTGTTTTCTCAAACATGCTTGACAAACAAACAAACAAACAAATAATAATAATAATTCTTTGCATCCAATATATATATAGCCTGTTTGCTCAGGATACCGAACAGCATTGTGTTCTCATCCAGCAAACTTCTAATGCTACCACCTCTCCATGTATTGTTTTATCGGAAGTTATGAAATTCAGACGTTTGGCAATGTTGGTTCGTATTTACGACCGTGTCTCCTAGGTCACTCCTTTTGCGACCTTTTGACAAGTCAATGGGGAAACCGGATTCACTTAACAACCGGGTTCCTAATTTAACCACTGCGGCGATTTCATTTAACAACAGTGATAAGCCACGTCGTAAAAGGGGGCTAAACTTACGCGTCTTGCTTGCTCTTTTTGTGACGTTTTGACAAGCCACGTCAACAGGGAAAGCGGATTCGCTGAACAAGCCCATGACTAATTTATCCGCCGCACTGATTCACTTAACAACGGTGCAGAGAAAAGGTTGTAAAAGCAGGGGGGAGGACTCACTTAAGAAGTGTCTCACTTAACCACAGAAATTTTGGGCTCCATGGTGGTCGTAAGATGAGGTTTACCTGTACCTTGTTTGGTCAGGATGGTGAGCATCCCATGGGGTTGGCTTTCCACCTCATCCAGCCCCACGTCTCCCTTCATTTGGTACAGGGACGTCGTTATAATATTTATAATATCACTTTATAATAATAAATATTATTATAATGTTTCTAATGTAATATTCTGGAGACACCAGGAAATAAATCGTTAAAGAGGTTAAAAAAAGTGGCAGCCACGGCTTATCCAGAGGAAGTTTTGTTTATTTTAAATCATTTATTAAATTTATACGCCGCCCAACGCTCTCCTCAAATGTGGTGATGTGCGGTGACAATCCAGATTCAAACCATAGTTTGAGTCCTGACCAGGATACACAGCAAGGAACCTCCAATCCGTTGCCCTAGTGCAAAATAAAATGCACTTTATTCACGTCTAATTGCTTGGATTAAAGTCCGAGCACCCGAATTGTCCTCTCTTTGCGGAGCTTCTGCAGCCTAGCAATGCCTATCCCAAGCCAGATCAAGCTACTTCTTGCTGGAGTTTTTTGTTGTTGTTGTTGTTGAAAACTGCACGGTGACTTTAACATGTAATCTCGAATTGTTGGGGATTTTGCTGAAAAAAGAAAGTCGGGGCAGAATTTCCAATCCTAGCTGAGCTAGGTTACTAACCAGTGGAACAGCTTGTCACCAGAAGTTGTGGGGGTTTAAAGGGACTGGACTTGTCTGAGATGGTATAAGGTCTCCTGCTTGAGCAGGGGGCTGGACTAAATGACCTCCAAGGTCCCTTCCAGCTTTATTCTATTCTAGATCCTAAATCCCTTGCTGTCTAATTGGCATCCTTGGATTAAATGGGAGGGGGGTCTGATAAAGGGGGGGAAACCCTTCCTCCTGTATCTAATATCCTGAAACAAAGTTTCTCAACTTTGACAATGTTAAAAAAAAAAAGGGAGGACTTCAACTCCCAGAATCCCTCCAGCCAGCATGGGGGAATTGTGGGAGTTGAAGTCCTTCCCTTCTCCAAATTGTGAAGTTGAGAAACTTAGTTTAAAGATGGGGATGATATTTTGCCCAAATCAGCCAAATAGAGTTTTCTTTACCCCAATCCCCACTTCAACCTTGCAATCCAACAGGTGCTGGATGCGCGCATCGGCTGCCTGCGCGCATCCTCCACACAGGAAAGCGCTCTCTTGCGATCCAAGCCCGAGCGCGCAGAAAGGATTGCGGAGTGAAAAGAAGAAATGAAAGCGGACGGGGCGGAAAACTCCCTCCAGGGAGAGAGGAGAAGCCCTGCATAAACGCAAGGCGATCCTTTGCAAAAACCATCAGACCCGGGGGACGCAGGGGGATCCTTTGCAAAACCCCAGATCTGGGGAAACGCAAGGCGATCCTTGGCAAACCACCAGACTCAGAGGAACGCAAGGCGATCCTTGGCAAATCCCCTCCCCGATCCGGGGAAACTCAAGGCGATCCTTCGCAACCCTCCAGATTTTTGGGGGGGGGGAGGGGGGAAAGAGCCCACCTGCTTGCTTGGTCTTCCATGGATCTTGTGTTCCTTGCCAGCGTCCGGTCCGGACCGCCCTGCCCTTATCCTACCACCCGTTGCAGCCGCTTAGGGGGTGAGGATCCCAAAGAACACAGCGCAGCCCGGGGGTTCCCTTTAAACTCCGGGAGGCTGACCTCATCCGCATATATTAGCAACCAGCCAATGGGGAGGGCGAGATTGAGGAGGGGGCGTGGCCAAAATTCCCCCCTCCCCTTTTACCAGTTTCTCAGTTCCCAGTTCCTCTTTTGGGGCGAGGCGGGGGGGGGCCGCGGGGGAGTCACACGGTTCACCCCAGATCTACACCCTTCTACCAGCCTCCAGCCACCCATGCATGGGACTGCAAAGCCCAGCACTCCCAGCCCGCTTTGCACATGCCCTCCCTCTCCTGAATAGTTCGGTTCTGGCTTGGATGGCACCCCCAGGCACGGTGCCAAGGGTGCAGCCTGGAAGCGATGAGGTCATGCCATCGCCCAGGGTGTTCCTGAGCATGCACAAAGTTGGGTGCGTTGGCTGGCAAAGCTCATCTCCCTCCCACTCACCCTGCCTCCCATTTGCAACCTCGGTAGTCCTCAATTTACAACAGTTCATTTAGTGCCCGTTCGAAGAAACCACGGGCACCAAGAAAAGGGACTTGGGATCATGTTTCACACTTACGACCATTGCAGCCTCCCCGTGGTCCCATGATTCAATATTCAGATGCTCGGCCATGGGTTCGCGTTTACGATGGTTGCTGCGTTCCGCAGTCATGTGGGTTCTCCTTTTGCGACCTTCTGTCAAGCAAAGCCCATGGAGGAAAACTGGATTCGCTTAACAACTGTCTGACTCGCACCTGCGGTGATTCACTGAACGACGTTGGTGAGCAAAGTCGTAAAAACGAGACTTAATGGACGTTTCACCAAAAATTGGGGGCTGAATTGGGGTCATAAGTTGAGGATTGCCTGTATTTTTTAAAAGGTTTTTTGAAAGTGGAGTGGAAGGAAAAATGACCACTTTGGACAGGCTCAAAAGCCGGATCTTTTGAGTGTGAAATAAAAAGCACTCTGTACATGCTCAGAGGTTATTTGTCCGTCTAGCAACAGCCAGAGAAGATTCCTCTGTAGAGAAACGGCACTCTGTGTATGCCCAGAATTAACTTGCTGTGCAAATAGAAGAAAAAATAACCATTTTGGACAGGCTCAGAAGCTAGATTTCTTGAGTGTGAGATAAAGGCACTCTAAACATGCTCAAAGGTTATTTGTCCATCTAGCAACAGCCAGAGAAGATTCCTCTGTAGGAAAATGGCACTTTGTGTATGCCCAGAACTAACTTTCTGTGTGATTTTTTTTTTAAAAAATGACCATTTTGGACAGGCTCAGAAGCTGGATCGTTTGAGTGTGAGATAAAAGCATTCTACACATGCTCAGAGATGGTTTGCCCTTTCAGCCACAATCAGAAAGGATTCTTTGGTACGTGAAAGGCACTCTGTACATGCCCAGAAGGACAGAAACCAAATCGATCGATGTTACTATATCATTGAGGGGGGTGGGGAATTCAGCGCAGAGTGGCGGATGATGGGACTCAGAGTCCGTTTGCGGCACGCAAGCATGCGGGGCGGAGACGGGTTCAAATCCCGGTCAAAGCACCGAGAAGGAGGCCGAACTCGCACTCGCTCCCCTGCGAAGTTGTAAGGCACCCCGATGGAAAAAATGGGTTCTGTGGGGCAGAAGCGATGTCCCTGGTTTGGACCCCAGGCCGTCCAGAGGGTTGCCATGGCGCCCGGGCCAGCCCGCCCCTCTGCTAATTCCCAGCCCCACACGGCCACAAAGGGCCAGCTCAGCGTTGCTAACCCTTCTTGACAAGGGATTCTTCGCCTATTCAGTTGGACATCAGCCTGTCATCAGCCCTCACCCCACCGTTCCCCGGCACCCCCCACCCCCGGCCTGACCTCCCCACCTGACCGGCTGTGTTGTTAAGCCCCCCGAACGAAAGAAAAGCAAGAAAAATCCACCCTCCGCAAAAAAAATAAATAAATACTATGAGCCCCTCCCATCACAGCTCTTTCTTTGCCCAAAACTGCAATTCGGGGGCTTATTTCTCCTTGAGGACTAGCTGCTTGGTGAGCAGAGTTTCCAGGAATTTAGGCCGAAACTCAGCAGGCAGCTGGTGGTGGCTGTGGGATGGAGACAGAACTAATGCGACTTTTTCCCTCTCCAGCAGGGAAAAATGTGACTTAGAACACAGTTTCACACGATGGTTGTAACATTCTCTGATCAAAATTCGGGCGCTGGGCAACTGGCATGTACTTATGTTGGTTGCAGCGCTTTAGGGTCCCCCTTTTGCCGATCTTCTGAGGAAGCGAAGCCCGCAGGGAAGCCTGCTTTGTTTAACAACCGTGCGACTAATGTCACGACTGCAGGGATTCGTTTAACGACCGTGGCGACTGGGCCAAACTCATCGAATGACCGTCTTGCTCGGTGACGGACTCGGTTTTGGTTGTAAATCGAGGACTACCTGTGTTCCGTAAAAATAAAAATTAAAAAATCGCTTTTCCTGACCTGGTTAGCAAGAGAGACCCGCCGCAAATGCAGAGCTTAGCCTGTTGAATTTCAGCCTGCGCTGCTCATGCTCTTCAATCCAGCATAGGAGGAGAAAAAAACTGCAGTGTGATTTGGTTGGATTTAATCAGCAGAGGCCAAATAAATCCAACTTTTCAGGCTTTTGCCCCTGTCCTGCCTCATAAACTCAGGAACCAGGTTGCAATTGGTACGAGAGAGGGCAGGCTGAAATACAACTGGGCTAGCGGACGGTTCAACAGGTCAAGCAAATGCCACCCCACCCCCACATCCCACCCCAAGCAGCCTTGCCTGCTTCTAAGGCTAATTAAAGTGTCTGAAATGATCATTTTAGCAGGAATTTTCCTATTAAGCTGTGGAATTGGCCAAAGATTCTGATTAACAAACTTCGACCAGATGTCTTTAAATAAAACCCCGGCTCTATTAATCACTTTAAGGTATATTCTCAGCTTAATTGGCCCAGCTTTTCGCCCCCTGCCTGGCTCCCCGCCCCCGACCTCGATGACCCATATTTTACTCGATTTAATCCTGATCTGGACGTCTAAGACTGCATTTAATGGATTCCCGGCTCAGCCGAGCCCTGGAGCGTTTGTAAACCTTGATCCCGACAAATAAACAGACAGATTAGGAAGAGGGGAAGACTTTTTAATGGGATCTGGCTGGGGAGAGTGGAGCAGACCAGGGGGCAGGATTTCTCCCTCTGGATCCATGGCAGGGCGTGGGGTGGGCTAAACTTTTAACCCTGGTTGTCCACTCCAGTTCTGCCTATCTCGGGTTAAGTGGTATCAGAGGTAGGATTTGACCGAAGGGAATATTTGCGCTGAACGGAGGTGCCCTCAGAGCTGGTTGAATTCCTTGCAGACCTTTTATGACCCAGCTAGGGAACGTTATCAGAACTAGAAGGGAGTGGGGTTTGGGGGTGGGAGGAGAAGGAGGGAGAGGAGGGGAGGAGGAGGAGAAGGAGAAGGAGGTGGAGGAGGACTGTGAGTCCTTGATGATCTCTGAGATGGTGGTTTTCTTGAAGATGTTTCATGACCCAACTAGGTAACATCATCAGTGGTTTTAGGAGGAGATTAACAAATTAACAGTGTTGGAAGGAACTTTGTAGGTCATCTAGTCCAGGGGTCGCCAACCATTTGGACCTCAGGGACCACCAAACTCATAATTTTAAATCATGTGGACCAGAGACCCCACCACGTTTTCCTACTGATCGATCATTCTTTATTTGGGGTCGCAGGATGCCGTCTCCAGCTCCATTCTCGGGGAGAGAGAGAGAGACTTTTGGCTTCATGCAAGGAAAGCAGCAGAAGCAGCAGAAGTCTTTCTTTCTCTCCCCCAGACTCCGCCAGAATGGTGCAGCCTCATGGAGCAGGATACCTTGCAGGGTCCCAAAGACTCATTTCTGGTGGAGTTTGGGGGAGAGAAAGACTTTGCTGCTTTCCTTGCGTGCAGCCAAAAGCAGAAGAAGAAAGAAGCGGAAAGAGCCTGGTGGCCAGGTGAGGTGCTTGGGGTGAGTGAGGCAAGTCCCCCCCCTCCACCCTTCCCCTCCCCTCCCTACCTCGTGTTGTTCACAATGCAAGCAACACAAGCCTTGTGTTCCCATGGGACGTGTGGGTGGCGCAGCCTTGTGTTCCTGTGCAGCCTGGATTAATTGCTTTGGGGGATGTTTTGGGGGTGACATTTCTCTGCGGACCACCAAAATTTTCTCGTGGACCCCCAGTGGCCCACTGATCTAGTCCAACCCCCCACCCAAGCAGGAGACCCTACATAATTTCTGACAAATGGCACCCCAGGGAAGAGGAGGAGGAGGAGAACGATGACAACTGTGAGGTTCTTGGTGCTCAGTGAGTTTGGTGGTGTTTTTGGTGTTTTTCATGACCCAGCCACGGAATATCATCAGTGCTAGGAGAGGGAAGAGGGGCGGGGGAGGAGGACTGTGGGCTCCTTGGTGCTCACTGAGCTTAATGATTTTCTTGCAGATGATTCGTTACCTAGTTTGACGTTGCCACCAAGCTCAGAGAGCACCAAGGATCCCACAGTCCTCCTCTTCCTCCTCCTCCTCCTCCTCCTCTCCTTTCTAGCACTAATAATGTTCCTTAGCTGGGTAATGAAACGTCTTCAAGAAAACCACCAAGGGCTCCCATAGACAAGGATTCTCCAACTTGGAGCAGCTAAGAACGTCAACCATGGCTTGTGTGACCCCTACAAACAATGGTTTATGGGAGGGGCATAAGCAAGAACCGAATACCCTGCTTAATAACTGGATTTTCATTGGGTTTCTTTTACCACCCAGTATCAAACTTTCTGCCCTGGGGCTGCAAAGGGAGAACCAGAATCCAGTCCAAATTTAGAGGAGGCTTTCATTTTGGCCTTGATTTGGGTTCGAGGAAAAAAAAAGGGGGGGAGGACGGTTAATCTTTCCTGCTCCCTCCATCCTCAATATCTCCCCACCCCAGTTTGAGAATCCCTGATGCAAAGTTGTTGAACAGCCGTGGCTGCCCAAAAAAACCAGCGAGTTGGCACCAACAATGGCTATTTTTCAGCCTCAGTTTCCCTGAAGAGAAATGTGGAAGTTTGTGTCCCAGGTTCCTGAATTCTTTGGGGGGGGGGGCAGGATTGTGAGAATTCGAATGGGGTTCCCCAATTCTGCAATGCAGGCAGTCCTCGCCATACAACCATTCGTTTAGTGACTGTTTGAAGTTACAATGGACGGCCCTGAAAAACCCGCCTTAAGGACCGTTTTTCACAGTTACAACAGTCACAGCCTCCCTGTTGTCCTGAGATCAAAAATTCAGATGCTTGGCCACTGACTCCTATTTATGACGGTTGCAGCGTCCCGGGGGGTGGAGAGTGTTATGTGATCCCATTTTGCGACTGTCGGACCAGCAAAGCCAATGGGGGGGAAGCCCTTAATAACCGGGTTGATCACTTAACAACGGCAGGGATTTGCTAAACAGCCATGGCAAGGAAAGTGGAAAAATCGGGCAAAGCTCATTTAACAACCATCTCACTTAGTAACGAGCCATGTGGTCGTAAGTTGAGGACTACCTATAGCAGTGATGGCAAATGTTTTCAGCACCAAGTACCCAAACCGGAACACATGTGCATGTGCCACATGCCTGTTTTTTGGGCATTTTCAGGGCGTTTTTCAGGGCATTTTCAGGCCATTTTTTGGGCCAAAAACAGCCTGAAAAATGGCCTGAAAACAACCCAAAAACGGCCTGGTTTTTTTTGGCCATTTTTGGGGTCACTTTTGGTTGTTTGGGGGTATTTTGAAGCTCTTTATTGGGTCATTTTCAGGACCTTTTTCAGGCTGTTTTTGGACTGTTTGGGGGGCATTTTTCAGGCTGTTTTCTGGGGTTTTGGCTCAAAACACGGCCTCACAAACGTCCTGAAAACACCCCAGAAAACATCCTGAAAATGGCCCAAAATGGCTGAAAACATCCCAGAAAACAGCCTGAAAATGGCCTGAGCGGCCTGAAAAATGGCCCAAAAATAGCCTGAAAACATCCTGAAAACATCCCAGAAAACGTCCTGAAAACATCCCAAAAAATGGCCTGAAAATGGCCCAAAAATGACCTGAAAAATGGCCTGAAAACATCCCGAAAACATCCCAGAAAACATCCTGAAAACATCCCGAAAAATGGCCTGAAGATGGCCCAAAAATGACCTGAAAAATGGCCTGAAAACATCCTGAAAAATGTCACCAAAAATGGCCCAAAAATGCCCCCCAAAACAGCCCTGAAAAAGCCCCCAAAACAGCCTGAAAATGGCCCAAAACACAGCCCAAAAATGCCTGAAAAATGGCCTGTTTTTTGGGCCGTTTTCTGGCGCTTCGGTGCCCGCAAAGACCAGCTGGCTGGCATGCCGCAAACCGGAAGAGCAGCTGGCGATGCCGTGTGTGCCCACAGAGAGGGCTTCATGTGCCACCTCTGGCACGCATGCCATAGGTTTGCCATCACGGCCCTATAACATACACCTGGATATTTAGTCCTTTTAAAAGCACCATCAATTTGTTTCCTTTTTAAGATGCCCCATGGACCTTTGTCAGCTCGGATTCTCCTCATAGAAAACCGGTTGGGGGTAATGCAGGGGGGCTGGCTCCTTGGAAGCCCCCCCCCCAACGCCAGGGACACAAAAGGAGGCACTGAATCCTTCTGGCATCCTTAACCGGTCGTTTTAATGGGACAATTTGGAGAACTATCCAGAAACCAATGACGGAGAATGCTCACATGTTTCTCACACGCCTGTCACTCAAAATCCGTCACCATCCAGGGAAGTGCTGGAAACAGACCGGACCGCGTGAGAACTAAAAGGCTAGAAAGAGGCAAACGGGGGAATTATCCAGAAAGCAGGCCTTTCTGTACAGGGTTGTTTTTTTTTTTTAAAGGGGCTGGGGGAACCCGAGTGGGGACGGATAGATGGATGTCACAGGCGCCCTGAAAGGAATTGGACTACAAATTCCAGCCTCCCCAGGCAGCCAGGCCAAAGGTGGGTTGGGATGGCCATGAAAAGGTTCCCTTTTTTTTGTTTTTTTTAAAAAGGCCAGATTGCAATTTATGTAATCAGCCAGGCAGCTCTCTCCTTGATAGAGGAATTATATTTTTGCAGTTTGCTTAGCTGTACGCATGGACACACAACACAACGACACAAGTGTGCATCAACTTCGCACACATTTTGTCAAAGAGCTAAATCCTGTTTTTTTCCCCTCCTTTTTTTTCCCCTTGGCAGATTTAAACCTCAAATGGTGGCTGACTTCAGCTCCAAGGTAGGTGAGATTTTAGCCTCTCTCTTCCCCCCCCCCATAATGATTCCCCCCCCCAGTAAGATTTCTGGATTTTCCAGGCTTCATCACTGTAGATGACATCGCTGTAGATGTTAAGTTAGAGACACAGCCGTTAAGTGAATCTGGCTTCCCCATTGCTCGTCAGCAAAAGGGGATCGTGTGACCTCCGCCAGGACACTGCAACCGTCATAAATATGAGTCAGGAGCCAAGCATCTGAATTTTGATCACGTGACCATGGGGGGGAATGATGCAACGGTCATAAGTGTGAAAAACGATCATAAGTCCCTTTATTCAGTGACATTATAACTTTGAACGGTCGCTAAATGAATTGTTGTAAGTCAAGGATTACCCATTTTCTGCTTCAGGAGCGGGTTGGACTAGCAGACCTCCAAGGTTCCTTCCACAGCTCTGTTCTTCTGATTCCTGACGGCTACTTTTCGTGGCTTGCCAGGCCCCAAATAAGGGTCAGTCTGTATTTGGGGAAGGCAAAAGAGGATTAATCGGGAGTAGATCTCGCCCCAGAAGCCCCCGAACCAAACCCACTGAAAAATAAGGCCCGTTTTGTGTTTGAGATCTACTAGATTTCATAATTTTCCAGGTTCAAATTTTTGCCAAACTGTACAAAGTCAACATTGGCCTTCAGTCAGAGAAATTTTGCCCCCCTGGCTCCAAAGTGAGGGTGGGGAAACACTTGATTTTTCCCAAGAAAATCCACTTGTCCCTCACAACCTGAAAAGTTCAACAGGTAAAGTTCTGCACCAAACCCTGGGCACGTTGAGTCTTTCCCTAACAGAATAACCTAGTTGGAAGGGACCTTAAAAGGTCTTCTAGTCCAATCCCCCCTGCTCAAGCATATACCATTCTTCTTTGTGGCAGCCCTTCAAATATAGGAAGACTGCTACCATGTCACCCCTAGTCTGGTTGGTTGTTGTTGTTGTTGTTTTGCATTTGATTGTTTTATTAGTTTATCAAAGTATAAAAGAAAAAGAAAAAAATAAGGGAAAACTAAGAAAAGGAAGAAGGGGGGGGGAAAGAAATATAGTGTAAAGGAAAGGAAAAGAAACCGATATCTGACTCTCTTTAGCACAGGCGGAGATAAGAACATTGCAGCCACAACGTTTTGCTTTTACACAACCGTATGTACAAGCCATTTCTATAACAAAAAGACTATCTAGTTAACAAAAACAAAACAGTTTCTTTTTTTTTCATTGCAATCACAAAATTCAGAAGGAATTTCAGATTAGAATAGAATAGAATAGAATAGAATAGAATAGAATAGAATAGAATATTGGAATGAAGAATATAATATAAAAGAACAGAATGGAATGGAATGGAATAGAATATAGAATAGAATGGAATAGAATAGAATATAGAATGGAATAGAATAGAATATTGGAATGAAGAATAGAATAGAATAGAATAGAATAGAATAGAATAGAATAGAATAGAATATTGGAATGAAGAATATAATATAAAAGAACAGAATGGAATGGAATGGAATAGAATATAGAATGGAATAGAATAGAATATAGAATGGAATAGAATAGAATAGAATAGAATAGAATAGAATAGAAGACTTGTGGACTTCAACTCCCAGAATTCCTCCTCCAGTCATGTTAGCTCAGGAGTTCTGGGAGTTGAAGTCCACAAGTCTTAACCTTGCCAAGTTTGAAGACCCTTGAACTAGACCTACCCAATTCCTGCAACCGTTCATCGTAGGTTTTAGCCTCCAGACCTCTAATCATCTTTTTGCTCCTCTCTGCACACTTTCTAAAGTGGTTTGAGAAGGTTTTTTTTATGCCCCAAAGAAGAGGGGCTCAACTTATTTTCCCAAGCCCCTGAAGGCAGGACAAGAAACAAGGGATGGAAACTAATCCAGGAGACAAGCAGCCTAGAACTGAGGAGAAACTTCCTAACAGGGAAGACAATTAACCAGTGGGACTGCTTGCCACCAGAAGTTGTGGGTGCTCCATCACTTGAAGCTTTTAAGAAGAGATTGGACAGCCATTTGTCTGAAATGGTATAGGGTCTCCTTTCCAGCTCTGTCGTGATTGATTGAATCTCAACATCCTTGTTGAATTTCCAATCTCTCTCTGGGAATAAATTAAAATTTGGTGCAGGAAGAAAAAATAAACAGGAAGAAAAAGAAGGACAGCAGAGGGAGGAGTGGAGGAAGAGAAAGAGATAAAAGAGCAATTAAAGGGAACGTGAGAAGGACTCCTGATCTCTTAGGGCGAGGAGACCAATTTGCTGGGTTTTTTTTTCTTTTTATAAGGTCTCCGTGTTTACTCAGAAGTAAGTCCCAAAGAGTTCAACCAAGGAGCAAAACTTTGGGTCAAAGTTTCTTCCAGCTGGTTTCCCCCCCACCCTTTCTTTTTCGAGATCACTGCCAACCAATCCTTGATCTCCACCCAGTGAAAGCTGGAAGGTGATGGAGGAATCAAGGGAGGGTGTGTGTTTGTGCAAATGGATCTTTCTATCATGTCGTCCCTGTTGGCAGCAAAAGATTTTTTTTAAATGCGGGGGTGGGGGGGAATTGAATAGGAATAGAACTGAAAGGGACCTTGGTGGTCATCTACTCCAACCCCCTGCTCAAGCAGGAGATGCTATAATTCAATATATACCATGTTTCCCCGAAAATAAGTCTGAGTCTTATATTAATTTTTGCTCCAAAGGACACTTTAGGTCTTATTTTCCAGCTAGGTCCTATTTTCAGGGAAATATAGTCCTAAATGTGTTTATCTGGTTGACAATCTTAACTGGGGCTTATTTTTGGGGTTGGGCTTATATTATGAGCATCCAGAAAAATCATGCTAGGACTTATTTTCCGGCTGGGTCTTATTGTCAGGGAGACAGGGTATGTATGTATGTATGTATGTATGTATGTATGTATGTATGTATGTATGTATGGCAAAACTCCCTAAGCAAGTGTCTCACTCTGCAACAGAAATATCGGCTTGATTGTGGTCGTAAGGTGAGGACTGCCTGTAGACGATCAAATAAGGCTGGTCATGATTTAAGGAAGCTCAGCTGAGCTTTTTTAAATCAGTGACCAGCCTTATTTGATTGTCTACAGGCAGTCCTCACCTTATGACCACAATCGAGCTGACATTTCTGTTGCTGAGTGAGACATTTGCTTAGGGAGTTTTGCCCCATTTTATGACCTTTTTGCCCCAGCTGTTAAGAGAATCATCATGGTCGTTACGTGAATCTGGCTCCCCCCCACCATTGAGTTGGCTTTACCAGAGGCTAGCTGGGAAGGAAACTCCCCCCAGGACAGTGCCATTGTTATAAATAATGCCACAATATATTTTGATCACATGACCATGGAGGGAGATGTTGCAATGGTCATAAGTGTGAGGGCCAATCCTAAGTCACTTGTTTTGTACCACTGTAACCTTGAATCATCACTAAACAAATTAATTGTAAATTGAGGGCTAGTTGTACTTCCGATACCCTTGTTCATTTCCTCAGAAGGGCCCAGAATGCTTTGCTTCCAGGTCTAATCAGAACTGAATTGTTGTCCAGATTCCCAGAATCCCCTGCTCCTTCCTTCCAGTTCAAAATAGAGTGCAAATACTTTCTGCTCCCAGAATCCTTTGCTTGCTAAGTCTCACTCCTTATTTTTCTGGTTTAATCTGGTCTTCCAAATCTGGAGGGCAGAATCTCCAGAGGACCAGCAGGGGTCAGCAAAGAGACACCCAATCCTCAAACACCCTCTAGTGGTCTTTGATGTTTCTGCCAGCCAAAGAGCAGAGGTTTAGACACCCTCTCAGAACTAAACCCAGATGTCCACAAACCCATAATCCTTTGCTCCTTGGATCCATCCCTTAGGGCAGGGGTCTTCAAACGTGACAGCTTTAAGACCTGTGGACTTCAGCTCCCAGAATTCCTCCTCCAGTCATGTTAGCTCAGGAATTCTGGGAGTTGAAGTCCACCAATCTCAAACTTGCCAAGTTTGAAGACCCTTGCCTTAGGGTTTTCCTATTTGACCTGCAAAGCAACTGACCAGCCACTAGATGGCTTGTAAAAGACAGAGGAAAACACTCTTTGCTGACATCCAGTGGCCATCTCCAGGTTTGCAAGCCCCAGATTTGATCAGGTTATGCTCAGCTTAAATAGGATTGGGATGGCTTGATTCTCAGGTGTCCTTCTTAGTTCCTGGTCTTTCTCCAGGAGCAACTGGGAGGAGAAATGAGGAAAGTGACTAGTCAATAGTCAATCAAGGAGACTATCTGTAGCTCAGGGATGAACCGTGAGATCCTTGTTGCTCTTCTGAGCTGGGAGGGGTTACTTGCAGACATTTCGTGACCAAACTAGGTAACCACATCAGGGGCAGAAGGGATTGGGATTTACAAGGAGGAGGAGGAAGAAGAGGAGGACTGTGGGGGGTCCTTAGTGCTCTCTGAGATTGGTGGTTTCCTTGCAGATGTTTCATGACCCAACTAGGGAACACCATCAGGGCTAGTTAGGCATGGTAACGGATCATCAGAAAGTTGGTTCACTTTAAACAGCCCCTCACTTTGGGGACTGCTTCAGGAGACTGCAGCATCAGCAGGAACTCTAGGGCCCATGCCTCCCCCACATCCCATCATCCTAGGACCAGGGACTGACCTGATTTTGAAACCTCCCTAACCCCCAAGTCTCCTTTTCGCAGTTCTGGTGGTTGAACGACAAGGGTTAAAACTGTTACCTCCGGAGACTCTGGCCAGTCGGGCAAGAGAAATCGAATTCATCCTTCTCTCAGACTGCGGGATATCTCATTAAAAGCCTCTCTCCTTCCCCTCCCACCCCTTAATCTACCTGTTTGTTTGTGCCAGGGATCAGAAATTGGGTGTGGGGGCAGGAGAGAGAGAACAGGGAGCAAATCGGCTTGGGTTCAAAGCATATTAAAGGTGTCACTTGCTACAGGATTAGACAGAAGGAATTTGGGCACCCAGGCGGCTGGGTGTTAATTTTGGGTGGGGTCCACGGGGAGAGGGTGTGTCCCAGAGACAGAGAGCTAGGAACTTTGCTCCTGGCCATCTGGTCAAAGATGGGTTGGGGGGGGTCATTTCGAGGCGCCTCTCTCCCCTTTTTTCCCTACCCCTGATCCTTTGCTCCAGGTGAGGTCGGAGCGTGACTATTATGCTTTAATCGGCTTATAACAGGCTCAGATATTTTTATGGCCCTTTATCAGGTGTTGCAACCTCTGCTCTATCTTAGCACATGAAAAGCAGGCGGGGGGAGGCGCGGTGGAAGTAATGTGGGTTTGCAGAGTTTTTGCAGACTCTCCAAACCGGGGGGATCCATGTCTCGAAGGGTCGGGTGGCCCCCAGTTTTTTTTAAATAATAAATTTTATTCATCATAAAAACATATTTTCATCATAAAAACACATTTCCACTCACTACAGTGTTCCAATATTGGTGTTCACTCACATTGACTTACTTTCTAATTATGTAGGTTGCTACTATATGTTACGTAGTTGTTTCTGCATTCAACTTAAATCAAATATTTACAAATTTAAAAAGAGCCTTGGTGGTGCAGGCTGTTAAACGCCTAGCACTTAGTTCCAGCTGCCTGCAATTAGTTCAGGCTCGAATCCCACCAGGCTCAAGGTTGACTCAGCCTTCCATCCTCTCGGGGTAGGTAAATTGAGGACCCAAGATTGTTGGGGGCAATAAGCTGACTTTGTAAAAATGCCACTTAGTAATAAGCAGGCATATACAATGGAATGAAGGCTATTGCTGAGCACATTGGGTTGTGCTCCAAAAATTGTAAGCCGCCCTGAGTCTCTGGAGAAGGGTGGCATATAAATATGAATAAAAAAAAACAAGATTACAAACAATATTTATCTCATCTTACTATAGCTCCTACATACCCTTCGTCTATCAGCTTTGCATCTACCTTCCAACCAACTGTACCATAAATTCCAATCTCATAGTACTCCATTTCTTCTCTGTCTTTTAGTTCCATCGATAACCTATCCATCTCTGCACATTCTAAAGCCTTTTTTATTATCATTACGTTGGAAGGAGTATTGTCTTGTTTCCAGTTCTGGGCAAAGGCAATTCTGGCCATGGCTACTATAGGAAGTATAATGTATTGAAGTTTTTTACAGATATTATATCTTAATATACCCAATAGAAGTATCTCAGGGTGGCCCCAAAATTAAGCACTGTCTAGCATGGTGAAACATACAGGGAGCTTCAAAATGTATTTTTTTTCTCCAGCCAGCCAGCCAGTTAGGTAAGGATTGAGAGTGCCAAAACGGGGCTGCAATATTCTGGTTGGCCACTAGAGGACAACAAGGAGGCACAAATGTATCATTGCCCCTACTGGACATCTCAGGAATTGCAGGGTTAAATGTCACTTGAGGAATAGAGTCCCAACATCTGCCTGATATGCTGTGGCAGTGTTTCTCATCCTTGGTCCCTTTAAGATGGGAGGACTTCAACTCCCAGAATTCCCTAGCCTGCAAAGCTTGCTGGGGAATTCTGGGAATTAAAATCCACCCGTCTTAAAGGGCCAAGGTTGAGGAACACTTCACTGGTTTACCTAGCCTTTGCAGCCTGGTGGCTAAGGAACCTTCCCCATTGGCCAGATCAAGAAGGGGGACTTGACCCCCGTAGCCAATCTGTTTGAGAAAAATATTCTCTATTTACAGCTGTGGCTTCACCTACCTTCTTGAGGTCTGCAGGTTGTCTGGGTTTAAATATTTTCATGCCTAAGGCTTGATTAAGGGAACCAAACCACAAACAAGCTTTATGTTGGGTGCATTCACACATCATCCTTAACCTGGTCTGTCAAAGACCTAGGACCTACATTAATATAACATAACATCCTGAATTTCATCTTGGATTTGTTTAGTGTTACAGCACATTAGTAAACTGACCCAGGTGTCATGAACTGTATGAACTCTGTAAATTGGATGATGTAGTAACCAGGTTTCAGCAGATTTTGCCCACACAAGCTATGAAACACGATTGCAGATCCTGGATCCCACCAAGAATGCTTCCCCCTTCGCCCGTCTTATCGGTTCTGGAAAAAGCCAATTTATAGACTGAAAGGCTACAGAGGCGAATCCCAGGGGAGTTAACTGCAGGTGAATTGCAGCCCAAAACCAGAAATCTCCTTTCATGGCAAACCCCTCCCGCTCCAGCAAAATGAAAACATGCACCCCGCATTCCAATTCAAACTCCAGAAATTATATTATATTTGCTCTGGTTTTCTATTATTCAGATAATGGAAAGGCAGTTTGGTCTAGTGGTTAAGACTAGAAAATGGGAGACTGAGAGTTCTAGTCCCACCCTAGGAAGAAAAGCTGGCTCTGTTACTTTGGGCCAATCACCAGGAGAGACTGAATTTTAGTCCTGCCTTAGGCAGGAAAGCTGGTTAGGTAAGTTTGGGCCAATCACTAGGAGATGGAGAATTCTAGTTCCACCTTAGGCAAGACATCTGGTTGGGTGACTTTTGGCCAATCACCCGGGGACGTGAGTTCTAGTCCCGCCTTAGGCAGGAAAGCTGGCCAGGTAACTTTGTGCCAATCACCAGGAGACTGTGAGTTCTAGTTTTGCCTTAGGCAAGAAAGCTGGGTGACTTTGGATCAGTCCCTCTGTCTCAGCCCAACCCACCTCACAGGGTTGTTGTTGTGGGGAAAATAGGAAGAGGAAAGTGTATTGAATATATTCCCCACCTCATGTTAATGTAAAACTAATAAGGGTAGGTTACAAATAAATCAAATAATTGAATGTGATCTTAAACAGACACAGGAAATAAACGCTGAGGTTCACAAGCTGTTTATTTTATAGCAAAACCCAGGATTTTCCATTTAGCAACTTCAATCCTTAGAACTGATTTCCAAAGTTATAAAAATAGTGAGGTGCCCACTCTAACGGGTGATTAAAAGGATGAGATAATAATCTTTAATTTAATTTTTTTCTTTTTCCAATGTTCTCAGTTGTTTCTATTTTAGTGTCCGGGCAGAGAGGCATGACACAAGCCCTAACAAAAATATACATATTTTTTTCTGTTTGGTGAAGAAAGCAGTTTTATTCTTCCGAGAGAGGAACCAACGTGCCGAAAACAGGTTGCATCCAGACCGAAAAGTGACTCAGCACCCCATCAAATGCTTTCTTTCCTGACTCAGCACAAAACGGTTTTGGACACATCGGCTGTTCCTGTATTGCAACTTGAGTTTTAAAGCAGAGGAACCATCTGGAACTCTCCGTTGGTTTGGGGGTCATGGAGGGGGCAACGGACCAAGGAGAGGGGAACATGCAGATTTGATCACCCCCAAAATTCCAGAGATTTGTTGGAAGCTGAAAGAAAAATCAAGAATCTTGAGAATGAAGTTTGTTTGTTTGTTTTAGTCAATTTCAACGGGGTCCAAAAAACAGAAGATTGCAATGTAATTGACCGACCTGGAATTGACATGCACAATGCTGTCTTTGCTAATTGTGATATTTTGCCCCTTGATAAAATGATTTAGC
Organism: Naja naja; assembly: GCA_009733165.1. Classification (NCBI taxonomy): domain Eukaryota; kingdom Metazoa; phylum Chordata; class Lepidosauria; order Squamata; family Elapidae; genus Naja; species Naja naja. The sequence goes on from CM019155.1 coordinate 147,982,471, forward strand.
CCCAGTCACAGGTAACATTTGCCCTAAATCTCCAATATCAGTGTCCGTGGGAGAAGTGGACAATCGCTTTTGTACGTTTCCCACTATCCAAATGGATTGCAGGATACAAATAGATCTGGACCAGTGGTGGGATTCAATTTTTTTTATACCGGTTCTGTGGGCGTGGCTTGGTGGGCATGGCGTGGCTTGGTGGGCGTGGTATGGCTTGGTGGGTGTGGCTTGGTGGGCATGGCAGGGGTGGATATTGCAAAATCCCCATTCCCTCCCCACCTGACTAACCTGCTTTCCAGCTCCGTTCTCCTGTGCAGAGCAACCAAAGAAGACCCAGCCAATCAGCTGGGGCTCAGGAGGCAGAGAATAGATGGGGGCGGGGTCAGTCAGAGGTGGGATTTGCCAGTTCTCTGAACTACTCAAAATTTCTGCTACCGGTTCTCCAAAACTTGTCAGAACCTACTGAATACCACCTATGATTTGGACAGACTTGAACTATGGGCCCTATCCAACGAAATGAAATTTAATGAGGAGAACAGAAAGGTTTTACACTTAGGCAAGAAAAATCAAAGGTATAAGTACAATTAGGTGAAAAATTGCTCAAAAACAGTAACTGCGAGAGGGACCTCGGAGTCTTAGCGGACAAACACTGAAACAGGAGCCAGCCATGTGCAGCAGCAGCCAAAAAAGCTAATACAATCCTTGGTTGTATAAACAGAGGCATGGAATCAAAATCATGTGAGGTATTAGTACCCCTTTATAAAGCCTTGGTGAGGCCACACCTGGAGCACTGCATCCAGATTTGGTCACCATGTTACAAAAAAGATGTTGAGACTTTGGGAAAAGTGCAGAGTAGAGCAACTAAAGTGATCAAAGGCCTGGAGGCTAAAACATTTTTATTTATTTATTTGATTAGTCAATTGCTTACAAGATGATAGGTATAAGTATAAACATAGTTATGAATACATGGATACATATAAGAAAATAAAAGAAACAATAGGACAGGGACTGTAGGCACGTTGGTGCGCTTATGCACACCCCCAATACAGACCTCTTAGGAAAGGGGTGAGGTCAATAGTAGACAGTCTAAGGTTAAAGTTTTGGGGGGTTGGGGAAGAAACTACAGAGTCAGGTAGAGTATTCCAGACATTGACCTCTCTGTTGCTGAAGTCGTATTTCCTGCAATCAAGTTTGGTGCGGTTAACCATGAGTTTGTATCTATTGTGTGCTCTTGTATTGTTATGGTTGAAGCTGAAGTATTCATTGACAGATAGGACATTGCAATGGATGATTTTATATACTATACTTAGATCAGACCGAAGTTCTAGGTTTTCTAGGTCTAGAACCTCAAGTCTGGTGGCATAAGGTATTCTGCAACGAGTAGAGGAGTGGAGAACTCTTCTTGTGAAATATTACTGGACTTTCTCAGCTGTGTTAATATCAGATATGTAATGTGGGTTCCAGACTGGTGAGCTGTATTCAAGTATTGGTCTAGCAAATGTTTTGTATGCTCTAGTTAGTAGTGTGATATTACCAGAGAAAAAGCTACATAGGATTAGGTTAACAACTCTTAGTGCCTTTTTGGCTATGTAGTTACAGTGGGCTCTAGCACTTAGATCATTTGAGATGAGTACTCCAAGGTCCTCATCTCAAATATGAGATATGAGGAACGGCTGCAGGTTTTGGGTCTGGCTAGTCTAGAGAAAAGAAGAATTAGGGGGTGACATGATAGCAGCATTTCAGTATTTGAGGGGCTGCCCCAAAGAAGAAGGGGTCAATCTATTCTCCAAAGCACCAGAAGGCAGGACAAGAAGCAACGGGTGGAAACTCATCCAGGAGAGAAGCAACCTGGAATTAAGGAGAAACTTCCTAACAGGGAGGACAATGAACCCGTGGAACTGCTTGCCACCAGAAGTTGTAGGTGCTCCATCACTGGAGGTTTTAAAGAAAAGACTGGACAGCCGTTTGTCTGAAATGGGATACAGTTTCCTGCTTGAGCAGGGAGTTAGAGTACCTTTCCAGCTCCATTCTGATTGATTGATTGATTGATTGATTGATTCCTTGGAGCAGTGTTTCTTAACCTTAGCAATTTGAAAATGGATGGACTTCAACTCCCAAAATTTCTAACCCAGTCATGCTAACTGAGGAATTCTCAGAATTGAAGTACACCCATCTTAAGGTTGAAAACCCCTATTTGGCTGGAGGAATTCTGGGAATTGAAGTCCACCCTTTTAAAGTTGCTAAGGTTGAAAACCCCTTTTTGGGTGTAGAATTCCCCTCTCTTACAGTTACTAAGGTTGCTAATAGCCACATTGGCTGAGGAATTCTGGGAGTTGAAGTCCACCCAACATCAAGTTTTCTAAAGTTCCTAACTCCCATGTTGGCTGAGGAATTCTGGGAGTTGAAGTCCACCCATCTTAACATTACTAAGGTCGAGAAGCACCTGGTCAAGCCTGTAACTCTTCTTCCCGTCTCCAGGTTATGCTCCCTCAGGGGGAGCATTTAGCCTATGCTCAGAGGCTCTGTACACAATAGAGTTTCACCCTACTCAAGACTCCACGATGGTCCTACTTTTAGTGTAAGCAAGCAGGCTGCAACATCACTCGATCCAACATTACGCAAACATATATATATATATATATATATATATATATATATATATATATTTTCGTAGATATATATATATATATATCTCAAAGGGGCAACTGTGCTGGGTAACCCGGACGGGCGTTTGCCAGCTGTAGGCACTTTTGAGAAGTTTGTGGTTCACCATCTGTTTTGCAGAAAGAGGCAGCTGGGCTTCGGGAGGGGGAGTGAGGGTGTCCAGTCAGCTCAGCTGACCCACTCGTGATGTCTCCTCCAGAAACTCAGTTGACCTCACCGGATAAGAGAAGAAATCGGAGGTCTTGCACAACTCAGCAAGCAGAAATGAGGAACTTCTTCCATAGCAGGGAGAAAGCAAATGGAAGGCCATTCTGGGCTGTGGGGGGGTGGGGGGTGGGGGCAGGGTGAGGAGGATTTGAATGGGTGGCCTTAAGGCCGAGGTCAATGCCCTCTCTGCACCTGTGTTGTCTTCTTAAGTACCTGGATGGAAAACAGGAAGGGGGTATATGTCCAGTCTAACAAAGAAGACTAGGGAAGTGTTAGGGATAGTGTAAGGGGAACTTGAAGTTCAAAACTTGCTGGGAAATATTTTAAGATTATATTATATATAACTATATATATATAAATGTTTTCTTATGTTTTCGCGGGTATTTATATGTATGGTATTTAGGTTTCTTCGGGTATTTTCCCACGGCTTAATAGTTGTGCTTTTATAGCGATGTTTTGGCAGAATCTCATCTACCATCTTCAGGCTTTTGTACTGAGTTCTTTTTTTAATCGTGTGTCTCAGGCTTGGCAGCCATTTTCTGTTTGAATTTGGTGCTGGCCCTGTGTTTTATTTGAATGGTCCTCTCTTCATCCCTATTGGCTGGGAGTCTAGGTCTGTATTCATTGGTCTTTGAGTTGCTGTGTTCTTGATTAGCTGGCAACATTGTGTTTTGTGTATTGGGGGCGTGTTTGGGTTGGAGGTATTGGGGGGGTTGTTTGTGTCCAGGTGTTTGTTTGGATTGTGGTATAGAGATCCTTTTGTTTGTGAGTGCAGGCTTCCAGATGATTGATAGTCTGGTGGAGTCATCTCTTCTATTCATACTATTAGGTCTTTTATCAGTTTCTATGGCTTCTCTGATGATTCTGTAGCTGGGGTTTTCTATAGTAGCTAGGGTTTTGGTGCCATTGAAGTCGATGCTATGACCTGTGGCTTTCATATGTTGGACTAGTGAGAAGTATGTTCCAGCTTTTTACTGCATTCTTGTGTCTTCTTCATGGTACTTATTTTTCTATTGGTTTGTTCTATGTAAGAAGAAAATCATAACCAGCAACATTAACAAAGAGATCCAACAGAAGATCATCCCAAGAGAAAATCTTCCAGATGCCCCAAACTATACGGCCTCCCCAATATCACAAAGAAGGCACACCTCTGAGACCCATAGTCAGCTCCATAGGAGCACCACTGCAAAACCTGGCCAGCCTAGCCAACAGCTGCCCCATGCTGAAGCGGCAGCCTCACATGTACAAAACTCATACCACTTCTTAGAAATGATCAAAATCTACATCAGAACAAAAGATCTACTAGTGAGTTTCGATGTGGTTTCACTATTCACCCAAAGTCCTGGTAAAAGAAACCCTAGAAATCATCAAAAACAAATAACAACCACCCAAGCACCTTATGGAACTAACAGAGCACTGCTTAACCAACACATATTTCATATACAAAGGACAAAGATACAAGCAAATTGAAGGAGCCCCCATGGGATCACCACTGTCACCCGTTATTGCAAACCTGTTCATGGAAGAAATTGAATCCAGAGCCCTGGCAAACGCCACCCACAAACCCAAACTATGGCTAAGATACATAGATGACACATTTGTTATTTGGCCCCATGGAAAAGAAAACTTAATTTCCTAACACAACTAAACAGCACACACCCCAAAATCAAATTCACAATGGAAACGGAAACAAACAACTACCATTCCTAGATGTACTAATCTACAAAAAAATAGATGGCACACTAGGACACACCATATACCAGAAGAAAACACACACCAACCGCTACCTAAACGCTCAATCCCACCACCACCCAGCACAAATAAACTCCGTGGCCAAACCACTAATTACCAGAACCAAACGCATGGCAGACAAGGCACACATAAAAACAGAACTATGCACCCTAACCAAAATACTGATAGCTAACGGCTTCCACAAAACAAAATCAGAGCCTAATCCACAAAACACACTGAAACACAATAGAGACCCAAAAGATGAACAGACCTATGGAACAGCTGTCCTGCCCTACATAAGAGGTACAACAGACAAAATCAGCAAGATACTACGCAGGCATCACATCAAGACTGCCTTCAAAACAGACAAAAAATAGCAGCCATACTAAGAAACCCCAAAGATAAAATTGACCTAGAAAACCAAGGCATATATGAAGTACCCTGCGCATCATGCCCTGCCACATACATAGGACAAACCAATAGAAAAATAAGTACCACTTTGAAGAACACAAGAATGCAGTAAAAAAGCTGGAACATACTTCCTCACTAGTCCAACATATGAAAGCCACAGGTCATAGCATCGACTTCAATGGCACCAAAACCATAGCTACTATAGAAAACCCCAGCTACAGAATCATCAGAGAAGCCATAGAAATTGATAAAAGACCTAATAGTATGAATAGAAGAGATGACTCCACCAGACTATCAATCATCTGGAAGCCTGCACTCACAAACAAAAGGATCTCTATACCACAATCCAAACAAACACCTGGACACAAACAACTCCCCCCAATACACCACAATCAATACACAAGAACACAATGAACTCAGACCTAATCCCAGCAACCACAAAACACAGATGAAGCCTGAGACACACGATTAAAAAAAGAACCCAGTACAAAAGCCTGAAGATGGTAGATGAGATTCTGCCAAAACGTTGCTATAAAAGCACAACTATTAAGTGGGAAAATACCCGAAGAAACCTAAATACCATATATATGTATGTATGTATGTATGTATGTATGTATGTATGTATATGTTGTCTTATGTTTTTGCAGGTATTTATATGTATGGTATATATATATATATATATATATATATATATACACACACCATACATATGGTAAACGTCGCCAAGGTATTCTCAATCTTACACGGGACAAGACCCGAATACACCAAGACCTACATATATATATATGTATATATATATATATATATATATAAAATTGTATAATTGTATATGAATTTTACTGTTATTAATCCTTTCCTTTTTATATACATATATCCTAAAATATGTAATTGACTATTTAAATGATATTAGAAAAACAGAGAATATGATACATTTGGGGAAAGTCAAAATGTGAATTATAGGCTATGCAAACCAAAAGGGAAATTTAACTTTCTGTTTCCTTTTTTGTTTTCTTGTTGGGATATATGAAATAGAAAATGTAATGTAAAGGATATGAGAAATAGAAAATAGGACAAACTAGAAGGGATCATATGGGAATATGAAGTATTTATAGTGAGAGTATTTTTGATGATTAAAAACAGGGGAATTGAAATTTATTAAAATATGTAGATAAACTTTGGCTAAGTGGAAAGAAAGAAAAAACATGATTATAATATAATTATAAGATAAGTGAAGATAAAGTGAGAGATATTAAGAAGTTACTATTGTGAATTTTTTGTTGTACATATATACATTCTAAAATATACAGTTGATTATTCAGTGGATAATAGAAATGTATAATAAGAGTTCTTCATTATGATTAAAGTAGGGAAATGGAAAATTATTAAATTATATAGATTGAGGGGATATACCATGTGGATCCTAAATATATTAGTTTTATTTTATTTTTACTCTTTTTAGATTGTTTATTATATATTGGCCTAGAGAAAATTAAGGATGATAATGATGTATAATGTAAAATAAAATAGGTGGTAAGCTGAAAATGGAAATAATAGGGGATAAAGAATTGAAAACATATGTGTGGATGAAATGATATTGAATGAATGAATTGAAATATGAAATGGAAATGTATTTCCATGGACAATGACATGTGGCGATATTATACAAGATAGATGGAAATGTAAGTATGACTATGTATAAATGTAATCTGGAACCACGTTGCTCACGTGAAGAGATGTGTAAAAAAAAATAAAAATAAAAAACTCTTTTGAGAAAAAAAGAAAGAGGCCTAGGGGTGACATGATAGCAGTCTTCCAATATTTCTTTCTCTGGGCACAATGAGAACAAATCTGCTGCAAAAACTCAGCATTGGTGACAGGAAGGGCATCCGGCCAGTAAACACTCAGCTCCATTCAGTTGCCCTGACTCCACCCTGCAAAAGGATTACGGGGTCATTAAACAATGAACAACAACAACAATAGTTCCAGGAACTGGGTATGTCTACTTTAATGAAAAGAATGACTAGAGGTGACATGATAGCAGTGCCCTAGTATCTCAGGGGCTGCCCCAAAGAAGAGGGAGTCAAGCTATTCTCCAAAGCGCCTGAAGGCAGGACAAGAAGCAACGGATGGAAACTCATCAAGGAAAAGAAGCACCCTAGAAAATTGTATGACAGTCTCTCTCTCTCTCTCAAAACCCTGGGCACTTTAAGACGAGAGAGGACTTCAACTCCCAGAATTCCCCAGCCAGTATGGGTTGGCTGGGGAATTATGGGAGTTGAAATCCATCCATCTTAAAAGTGGCCAAGGTAGAGAAACAATAGATTAAATCCTCCATCACTCCAGACATCAGACTGTGTGAGGAAAAGAAAAATAAGAATTAAATAATAGGAAGGCATATTTCGTGGTATATTAGAAAAATAAATTGAAACGGCAAGAGCAGTTTGACAAATGAAGCTAAAATGGAAGGAGGAGGTTCGTTCCCCAATATTGGTGGTGTTCAAAGAGAGGTCGGGCAGCCTTCTGGTCTTGGATGCTTTCATTTAGATTCCTGCTCTGAGCAGGGGTTGGACTGGATGACCTCAAGTGTCCCTGCCCCTCTTGGTTTCTCCTCTAACCAAAGATGGTTTTTTCAGAGACTTCTTTCTCAGCATTCCAGGCTTCAGGGTGGTAAATGAAGACATCCGCGTAATAAAAATCAATAATAATAATAATAAATGCTGCCTAGCAGATTTGCACCTGGTTGGCTAAAGTCATGTTCTCTGGGAGATTTTTTTTACAAAAAATTGTTCAAAGACACAGATGGGATTTGGGGGTTAGAGCTGAGAATTCAAAAGGAGCCCGGTGACATTGGTGCGAGACACGCTTTCTTGAACACGCCGATATGTTCAGAAGGCCTCTTGAGTCACATTCTCTCTGTTATCATCTGTGGGTTGGGCTGGATGACCTCAAGGGCCTTTTCCAAGGCCAGGATTCGAAGAAAGAGGGAAGCCAGAACTTCTGAACTAGGAAACCTCGTCAGTGTGTGTTTGTGAGTCAGATGCTTTTCTCAGGAAAGCCTCTCTCTCCCACAGTGAATGGAATCAATTTCCCCTCAGAAAGCTCAGAAGTACAAAGTAAATCAGAGAATACAGAGGGTTAAACCCCTGTGGGCAGAGGGAGAGAAACTTACAGGAAAAGTGGTTGTGCAAACTCATGCATGGTTTTCATGCTCAGCAACTTTCAGATGGGTGGACTTCAACTCCCAGAATTCCCTAGCCACCATGGGGGTTAGCAAACCTCAACTTTAAAACTTAGAATCATTGGGTCATTGGAAGGGGCCTCGGAAGGTCTTCTAGTCTAACCCCCTGCTCAAGTAAATCACTGAAAAATACTGAAAAGTTTTAAACAAGAGATTGGAGAGCCGTTGGTCTGAAATGATACGGCGTCTCCTACTTGAACAGGGGGTTGGACTAGAAGACCTTCAAGGTCCCTTCCAACCCAATCATTCTATGTTATTCTATGGTTTAAAGCGGCTGAGGTTGCTAACCCCCATGCTGACTGGGGAATTCTGGGAGTTGAAGTTGTTGTATATGACCAAATATGGCCAAGGAGTGGAGTCGGTTAACAGACTTCACTCATTGGCTCAGCCACCGGCAGGAAAAACAAAGTCCTGAAGCTTTGGACCTGCCACGACTGAGTGGCTTTTTGATTTTCAACAAAATAAAGACTGCTTACTGTTCCTGATGCGTCTTGCCTCTCATTTCGCACTGACCCACTTAACACTGGCAATGAAGGTGGGATCCTGAACTGCAGAGAGAACAAAGGACACCTCGTGGGGATTCGGACGCCATTTCTACCGACCGCGAGGCGAGTACAACATCCCAATTCGATATGGCACAACGCGCAACAAGCCTGGCTCACCACCCGATGGCCATTCCTTACAATCGAGTGAAAGAAAAGTGGTCATCCTACATGGGCCATTTCAACCTGCATTTGGAGGTCAACGGACTCCAAACCGCCCCCGGTGCACAGAAGAAGGCACTATTCTTAACATACTGTGACATCAAGATCTATGAGCCTTGGTGGCTCAGGCTGTAAATGCCTGCTCTTAAGATCCAGCTGTCTACAATTACTGTAGGCTCGAATCCCACCAGGCTCAAGGTTGACTCAGCCTTCCATCCTCTCGGGGTAGGTAAATTGAGGACCCAAGATTGTTGGGGGCAATTAGCTGACCTTGTAAAAATGCGCTTAGTAATAAGCAGGCATACAATGGAATGAAGGCTATTGCTGAGCACACTGGGTTGTATCCTGAATTGTAAGTCCCTGAGTCTTCGGAGAAGGCGGCATATAAATGTAATTAAAAAAAAAAAAAAATGGCTGACGCTTTGGTCGCAGACGACTTACAGACTGTCTCCTGGGACGAGCTACAGTGCGCACTCAGGGGACATTACAACCCCTCTCCCTCCTACCTGGCCAGCCGCTACTATTTTTACATGCAAAGCCAGAAAGAGGGGGAGACAGTCAACACATTGGTGGCAGACCTGAGGAGAATCGCAAAGAACTGCAGGTTCCCAGACACTGAGGGAATGATCTGGGACCAGATCATCCTGAGGATGAAGGACCCTGCACTGCAAAAGAAACTTCTGGCCCATGAGGATGTTTCGTTCAAAGAAGCCGTCGATGAAGCAAGAGCCGCAGAATCGTCTGACAACTCAGTGGCACGGATCCAAGGGACTGGGAAGGTCCATGCAACAGTTCCTGATCGCCACCCACAACAACATGAATCCGATTCTGAGGCCAGTGACGATGATGATGGAGAAGTACATAAGCTGAAACCCCGTAGGCCAGGCGGAAAAGCGGTAAACAGAGAGTGAGGCGGCTGTGGTGGAAATCACCACCGCTCAGCATGCCGATTCCAAGACACCATGTGCCGGTGATGTGAGAGCAGAGGCCACATCACAGAAGTATGCCGTGCAGCACAACCAACTGGCAAGCAGGGTAGGCAAACAGCGTCGCCCACAAAACAATATGGCCCCAAAGGGGAGAGCGGAAGAACTTTGGCAGGAAATTCAAAAAGAGGGAAGATGCCAGGGAAGAAGCCCACTTCACCTTCGTGGGCTACGCGCAAACCGGGGTGAGACGCACCGATGTCTTTGAGTCCAACAAGATAATGGCTACAATCACAGTTGAGGGCAAGCCCTGCCGCATGGAGGTGGACTCGGGTTCCTACATATCTATAATATCATGGGACACCCTTAAGAGACTCCAACCCAAACAGAGGCACAACCAGTTGGAACCACAGACCATCACCTTGAGAGACTACCAGGGCTGCCGTATACCAGTCCTGGGAAAGAAGACAGCCCACTTGGAATATGGCAACTTCCAGGGTAACCTACCAATCACAATAGTAGACTGGGACCTGCCCAGCCTGCTTGGAAGAGAATGGTTCCAACCACTTCAAATAAGCATTACTGGCATCCACGTGACAGGGACCACCATCCCCATCCAGACAACAGACATTGCAGAGTTGGAGCAAGAATTCAGCGACATTTTCGACGACCAACTGGGCAAGTAAACGGGGACCCCCATATCATTTAATCTAGACCCAAACGTTGTTCCGGTCTGCCGCAAACCATGGCAAGTCCCATTCGCCCTCCACCCAAAGGTCAAAGAGCAACTAGATAAGCTAATAGCCCAAGGGGTTTAACACCAGTGGACCGTGCCAAATGGGAGACCCCAATCGTCATCCCAGTAAAACCAGATGGGTCAATACGCATCTGTGCTGACTATAAAACGACCCTGAACAAGGCATTCCAGCAAAGCGCCTACCCAGTGCCCATAGTCCAGCACCTCCTGCACTCCCTGGGCCGAGGGACTATATTTGTCAAATTACACTTGGCCCAGGCCTATCAGCAGTTGCCAGTAGATGAGGCAACCGCTGAGGCACAAACCATTGTCACACATCGGGGGGCATTCAAGTGCAAGAGACTTCAATTCTGAGCCTTGGTGGCTCAGGCTGTAAATGCCTGCTCTTAAGATCCAGCTGTCTACAATTACTGTAGGCTCGAATCCCACCAGGCTCAAGGTTGACTCAGCCTTCCATCCTCTCGGGGTAGGTAAATTGAGGACCCAAGATTGTTGGGGGCAATAAGCTGACCTTGTAAAAATGCCATTTAGTAATAAGCAGGCATATACAGTGGAATGAAGGCTATTGCTGAGCACACTGGGTTGTATCCGGAAAAATTGTAAGCCGCCCTGAGTCTTCGGAGAAGGGCGGCATATAAATGTAATTAAAAAAAAAAAAAAATTCAGAGTAAGCATAGCCCCGGGCCAGTTCCAGAGCATCATGGAACAGCTTCTGCACAATATCCCAGGGGTCATACCCTACTTCAACGATGTAATTGTCTCAGCCAGTTGCAGGGGTCAACTAATGGAGTGGCTAAGGGCAGTCCTGGGAAGATTTCAAGAAGCAGGGCTGAAGTTAAAAAGGAGCAAATGTCACATAGCAGTCCCACAAGTGGAGTTTTTGGGGTTCCTAATCGATGCTGTGCATCTGACTGACCTAATGGAAAGCTTAAGGCAATATGGGAAGCCCCCACACCACAAAACAAGGCAGAACTGCAAGCATTCCTAGGATTGCTTAACTTTTATAATGTCTTTCTGCTGCAGAAAGTGACCATTGCAGAACTGCTCCACAGACTGCTCGATAAGGTGGCGAACTGGACTTGGGGACAACATGAGGCCAACGCATTTACAAAGATAAAAAACATCCTAACTTCAAATAGCGTCCTCATCCAATATAGCAAAACACTATCCCTGATGCTAACATGCGATGCCTCCCCATATGGCACTGGAGCGGTCCTCAGCCACAAATTACCCAATGGGACAGAAGCCCGCATTGCATACTTCTCCAAAACACTATCAAAGAAATTACAGCCAGATACACAAGGAAGCACTTGCCGCAGTCGCAGGGGTCAAGCATTTCCACGAATATCTATATGGCAGGCATTTCGAACTCATCACGGACCATAAACCCTTACTGGGCATCCTTGCCGGCAACAAACCCACACCGAACATCCTGTCGCCCAGGATGTTAAGATGGAGTGTTCCTGGCAGCATACAGTAATAATATAATAATCCACAAGCCAGGAAAAGACATTGCTCATGCTGACACCCTCAGCCATTGCCCCCTTCCAGATCCAGCCAAAGACCCAGTGCCATCCACTACAGCGTTGCTCGTAGAAAGCATAAGGCCCGGACTGATGACATCGTTGGAGATCGCGAAACTCATGAGCCGCGACAAAGTTATGACGCGGATTTCAAACTGGTTATGGAGGGGATGGCCAGAGACAGTCCAAGGGGATGAATACCAGCCATACAAAACCAGACAAGCCAAACTATCAGTACTAAAAGGCTGTTTACTCAGGGGGGGACCGAGTAGTTATCCCCCCCATTAAGGAATAAAATACTGGAAATGCTGCACGAGGGCCACCCCGGTATGGTCCGAATGAAAGCCCTAGCCAGAAGCTATGTGTGGTGGCCGGGGCTTGATAAGGTGATCGAAACATGGGTCAACACATGCGCCCCCTGTCAGGAAACCAGACCGGCACCCCCAGCAGTGAGGCCTAGGAAGTGGGAAACACCAACAGCACCATGGGCCCGAATACATATCAACTTCGCAGGACCCTGTCAGGGACAGACATTCCTTATAGTCGTCGACGCATATTCCAAATGGCTGGAGGTAATACTAATGAAATCCACCACATCGGAAGCCACCATAAGAGCCCTCTAATGACTATTCACCACCCATGGGCTACCAGATGTCCTCGTATCGGACAACGGCCCACAATCACATCACAACAGTTCGAGGGGTTCCTGGCAGGACTAGGGGTCCAGCACACGCTGTCAGCAGCTGCTCACCCAGCCATGAACGGAGAAGCAGAGATAATGATCCGGTCTACCAAAGAAATGCTGCAGCGAATTGGCCGAAGGAACTGGAAGGAAAGGATTGACAGAATGCTCCTAGTCCAGCACATCACACCCCACACAACAACACATTGCAGCCCAGCGGAACTACTAATGGGTCTCAGGCTATGATCTATGCTAGACCGAGTCCACCCCAACTATAGCACAGAGACACCCCCTGATTCCACAGGAAAATCCAGACAATTCACTATAGGGGACCCGGTCTATGCATATAACTACACTGGGGGACCAACATGGGTGCCAGCTAGAATAACCAAGATCACAGGGCCCAGATCCTACAGAGTGGAGACCAAAGAAGGGAAGCTATGGAAGCTAGGGGGCGCAACTACGAGGCCGGTCTCGAACTCAGACAACCAGCCACGCACCCGACACTCAGCAACTGAACAACACAATGCACAGACACCAAACCCTGTACAACAATGGCGGGGTTCTTATCTTGTGAAGAGGAAGTCCCGTGGTGTCCTTCTGAGGCCTCAGGCTCGACGGTGCCTGATGTACCACAAGTAGACTTCCAGACTGTTCCGGAGGCAGGGACCGGAGCGGCGGCAGACCCGTCCGCTCAGGCTGCCGCCCCAGGAACAAGTGAGGTGCACAGGTCCAGTCGCACCCACTGAAGCCCCGCCTACTTATGTGACTATGTGCGGTAGGCAAGTGCTGATTGGAAGAACACTAACTAGGAGGGGAGGGGTGTTGTATATGACTCCATTCATTGGCTCAGCCACCGGCGGGAAAAACAAAGTCCTGTCAGTGGCTGAAGCTTTGGACAGCGCTGGCTTAAAAGCCGGCGCCTGCCGTGGCTGAGCAGCTTTTTGATTTTCAATGAAATAAAGACTGCTTATCCTTCCTGAGTAGCTTAACAGAAGTCCACCCATCTTAAGAGTAGCTTTAAGAAACAATGAGGACTAAAATCAGAATAGAGCTGGAAGGGGCCTCGGAGGTCTTTTAGACCAACCCTTGCTCAAGTGGGAAATTCTATTCTATACCATTTCAGACAAATGGCTCTCCAACCTCTTCTTAAAGACTTTCAGTGTTGGAGCACCCACAGTTTCTGGTGGCAAGCTGCTTAATTGTCCCCACTGTTGGGAAGTTTCTCCTTAGTTCCAAGTTGCTTCTCTCCTTGATGAGTTTCCATCTGTTGCTTCTTATCCTGCCTTCTGGTTCTCTGGAGTATAGGTGGACCCCCTCTTCTTTGGGGCAGCCCCTCAAATATTGGAAGACTGCTATCATTGCACCCCTGGTCAGTGGTGGGACTCAAACATTTTTACTACCGGTTCTGTGGGCATGGCTTGGTGGGCATGGCAGGGGAAAAATACAGCAAAATCCCCATTCCCTTCCCACCTCACTAACCTGCTTTCCAGCTCCGTTCTCCTGTGCAGGGCAACAAAAGAAGACACAGCCAATCAGCTGGGACTCAATGGGAGGCAGAGAAGAGATGGGGGCGGGGCCAGTCAGAGGTGGTATTTGCTGGTTCTCAGAACTACTCAAAATGTCCGCTACTGGTTCACCAGAAGTGGTCAGAACCTGCTGAATACACCTCTGCCCTTGGTCCTTCTCTTCATTAAACTAATACCCAATTTCTGCAACTGTTCTTTATATGTTTTATCTTCCAGTCCTCTAATCATCTTTGTTCAGGGGTGGGCTTCAAAAATTCCAGCAATTGGTTCCCTGCCCAGTTGCTGAGTGGGCGTGGCCATGGTGGGCGTGGCCTAGTCAGCCTCCTGCATCACAGGGGAGGCGGGGTCCTTCCTTAAGCCTCTGTGAGGACAAAAACGGTCTCCCCGGGCTCCGAAGGCCTGTTTCTGGCCTTCCGGAGCCTCCGGCAGGCCTGTTTTTCACCCTCTCGAGCCTCCATGCGGGCCCTGTACTTACCTGGCATCCAAAACAGGCCATGTGGGGACTCCTGGAAGGGGAGGGGAGGGGTGGATGGGGACAGCCAGGAGTGGGATTTGCCGGTTCACTGAACCAGCCATAAAATTAGGTACCGGTTCAGTACTGGTTACCAGGGCGAAATGGTAACAGCCTATTTCTGAATTTTACCCTGTTCATTAAACTAGACATACACAATTCCTGCAACCGTTCTTCATATGTTTTATCCTCCAGTCCCCTGATCATCTTGGTTGCTCTTCTCTGCACTCTTTCCAGAATCTCAACATCTTGTTTACATTGTGGTGACCAAAACTGCATGCCATATTCTTTACCTTCAAGGCATTATAAAGCAGTATTAACACTTCACCTGATCTTGATTCTATCCTTCTGTTCATGCAGCCCAGAACTGTGTTGGCTTTTTTGGCTGCTGCCGTACACGGTTGGCTCCTATTTAAGTGATTTTCCTCTAGGACTCCAAGATCCCTCACACAGTTGCTACGGTTGAGCCAGGTGCCACCTTGTTAGAAGAAATATCCATCTGAGTTCAGTATCAAATAGGGAGAAAGATACTGGAAACATGGAGGCTGATTGGAAAGATGGTATAATGATGGACAGGACCACATGGGTTTGAGATCCTGGGCAGTTGATCACATGCAGTGGAGAGTGCGTGTTATTTATACTCTCTCTTGGGCCTTGCCCTTGAGCTTACTGTTCCTGTGGCAAGGACATATATTCGATTGGTTGCTGTCAGACTCCCATGGGGCTATGCAGGAGTCATAGCTAACTTTTTAGGTTGTCTGAATTAAGTTTGACTGAGGCCTGGACTCTCAGACATGATGTAATGAGGAGGCTTGTGCCCTGAAAGGGTGTTGGGCCATTCCCATTGTGTCTTTAATGGCTTTCCTGGTTTGGATCTAGAGTGAGAGTTAATCCTACCATTCTACCTAATTCTGCCTTTGTTCAAAATATCCTGTCTTGAATGGATTACCAAATCTGCATTTCTAAAAGCTGGCCTCAGCTTAGTCTCTGCTTAGGGGCAGGAAACTGTGGCTCTGAGTTTCTGTTTCCTTTAAGATTTTTTAATTTCTTTTTTAGGGGAAATATAATGTTCTGCCTTTTTAAATATTTATCAAAGTATTTCATTCTTCTAGGAGAGGGGTGGGTGCTAACTTTCTACAACTTATTCTTTATCTGGGCACTTGGTTTTCCTTGCCTAGATGTAGAACCTTCCTTTTCCCAACATTGAATTTCATTTTTTTAAAGAGGGACCAGGGTTCGAGTCTGGCAAGATCTTTCTGTATCTTGAGTATCTTCCAGAGTGTTGGCTATTCCACACCCTCCCAGCTTGCAAATTTGATGAGCCTCTCTTTCTATGCCCTGGTCTAGATCAAGAATCGCCAAACTTGGCGACTTTAAGATTTCTGGACTTCATCTCCCAGAATTCCCCAGCCTGTGTGGGAGTTTTGCGAAGGATGGATGCGGCTTTCCCCATCAAGACAAGCAAAAGGAAGGCTCCCACTGAGGTGAACTGAGCCTTCTCCCGTTGGATGCTTTGTAGATGGGGTGGACTACAGATTCCATAATGCACAGGCAGCATGGCCACTGTAGTCCAACATGGAGAGCATTGGATTAGAAAAGCAGGTTTAAAAAAATTAAAATCTGCGCCAAACTTGCTTAGCTCTATACTAGGCTGATACTGCCACCTAGTGGCCAGAAGCTGCACTGCACACAATCCATAGAATAATCTATTTCCATAGTACTAAATTATCGGAAATAGTCTTTGATTTACAACTATGCTGTCCAGCCAGTTTAGAGTTAATGGGATTTGGGATAGGTAGTTAGGAATTGAGAGCTGTCCCCTTAAGGGAATGCATCATGGTAAATGTAGTTAAGGTATCCTGGGAAATGTAGTCCATGTCATGTGGTCACATCTGTAACCCTGATTGGTCACTGAATTGACCCTTGGTGGGTTGAGGGAGGTTTCTCTTCTTCTTGCCTGAACACACAGCCTCGTGTAGCAGCTATATTCGCTACCTCTGTAATTATGGGATGAAATATAGGTATGAGAGTTTAATATCTTTCTACACCACGATTCAGATATGCAAAGGATTGGACATTAAGAAGAACCTCATCATAACTGTGAGTTGACAGGATGCCTGATGAACCAATAAAAAGAACTTTGTATAGATGCTTTGTGGAGTTGCTCTGTCTGCTTTATACCCATCCAGGGCGTAGAGCAGAACAGTAGAAAGATAATTTTTAAACTTGATTCCTAGAAGATGCAAAGATCTCCCTGAGTAAAAAGATATCTTAATCTTGATTTGAAATCCCATCTGGATTCCCTCAATATAAAGAAAGTTAATTTGGATGATGTGATAAAGCAAGTAATATTGAAGCCAGGAGTGAATATGCAATGCTAATCTGTACCTCCAAAGCAAAGATATAGCTAATCAGATTGCCTGAATTCTCCTCATCTTTCCCTCTCTGTGCAACGGAACCTTTACATGCTGTTTGGATGGTGGGAGGGGCAAGAAATTCCCCCCTTCTCCTTTTACACAAGAGACTTTAAAACATCCTATTCTCTGGTTTGGTCTGCATCTTCCCATTGTTGACTAAAGAAATGAAGCTGTTTAAGTGCAGTTTGGAAGCATTTTCTCAGTTTGAGCTATAAATCCTATGTAAGTCTGCAGAATCTTCCTTTACCCTCTAACGAAGATACTGCATTTCTCCAACTCTCAGAGGCCATAAAGACGCCCTCTCCAGCTATTTACAACTACCCTGGCCATTTTGTTGGGGGTTATAAATCATTAATGCAGGACCATCTTCAGAGCACAAGGCTGATCTGAGCAAGCTATTTCAACAAAGGAACTTTGCTAAAAACCTGAAGTTTCTTCATGTTCTCCTCTCTTTACTATTTTTTTTAAATATAATGAAGCTATACTGCATGAAAATTTGGAGTGTTGTATTTGTCTGATGAATTTCTCTTCCAGCGAGTAAGCCATAAATTCCTCTGGATCGTAAATTCCTTTGGAAAACCAACAAGCTTCGTAGCCACGAGACTCACCCCCCCCCCCAAAAGAGGGAAATCAGACTCAGGCAAAGCAGACCACTGCACCATCTGGTGGTCATGTAGAAATTTCACAGATAATTTTTTCCCCTTTTTCCTTCCTTTTCTTCTCAACTGATCTAGCTCCACCTAGTGGCAACTAATGAATTTACAGGAACTTTCCTGATTTTAACAAGTGTCCAACCAAAGAAAATTCTATTTTATCTGCTAGCTTGTGACAACCACTGGTGACTTAATGCAAGTTTCCAGTACTACCTGCAGCCTAACCTGTGCTTAGCATCAGTGTCTTCCAGACCTAGCAAGCAACACTAATAGGCAAACTTGCGTTCACTCTCAAGTCTTCAGACTCAGCAACAGTTTAGAGTTAATGGGATTTGGGATAGGTAGTTAGGAATTGAGAGCTGTCCCCTTAAGGGAATGCATCATGGTAAATGTAGTTAAGGTATCCTGGGAAATGTAGTCCATGTCATGTGGTCACATCTGTAACCCTGATTGGTCACTGAATTGACCCTTGGTGAATTGAGGGAGGTTTCTCTTCTTCTTGCCTGAACACACAGCCTCATGTAGCAGCTATATTCGCTACCTCTGTAATTATGGGATGAAATATAGGTATGAGAGTTTAATATCTTTCTACACCACGATTCAGATATGCAAAGGATTGGACATTAAGAAGAACCTCGTCATAACTGTGAGTTGACAGGATGCCTAATGAACCAATAAAAAGAACTTTGTATAGATGCTTTGTGGAGTTGCTCTGTCTGCTTTATACCCATCCAGGGCGTACAGTGGAACAACAACGATTCGTTTAGTGACTTCTGAAGTTACAACAGCACTGGGGAAAAAGGGACTTATGAATATTTTTCACACTTATGACCATAGCTGCATCCCCATGATCACATGATCAGAATTCGGCCGCTTGGCAACTGACTCATAGTTATGATGGTCGCAGTGATCCCCTTTTGTGACCTTCTGACAAGCAAAGTCAGTGGGGAAGCATAAAATGGGACAAAACTCACTTAACAACTGTCTTGCTTAACAATGGAAATTTAGGGCTCAATTGTGGTCATAAGTCGGGACCATCTCTATTGTCTGAAACCCATCTAAAAGACTGTGCATATTTACCACTTCTCCAGAATTAGAATATAAGAATCAGAATAGAGCTGGAAGGGACCTCAGAGGTCTTCTAGTCCAGCCCCCTGCTCAAGCAGGAGATCCTATATCATTTCAGACAAGGGACTGTCCAATCTCTTCTTAAAAATGTCCAGAAATGAAGCACCCCACAACTTCTGAATTCAGAAGTTTAAAATAAACAAGAGATCGGGAAGAGGCGAAAATGTAAAACAAATGATTTAAACAGTTGTTTCTAAATTTAAAACCCTGTACAATCAAAACTCCTAATTTCCAGAGTAGAAAATGGAGGGGAGGGTCTCTCCATTTTGGCCATTTTCAGGTATGTGGACTTCAACTCCCAGAATTCAACAGTGCTGGCTGGGGAATTCTGGGAGTTGAAGTCCACTCATCTAAAAGTTGCTGAGATAGGAGCTCAAATATTCTAGAACTAACTTCTAGAACTAGCTTAGAAACTTGGGTGCTAAATGCCTTGTTTCTTTTTCTTTAACATTAACACTTGGGCATTCTGCACATGTTCAGAGCCGCTCTTACGGCTTGCTTCCTGTATCTAAATCACGGAAGTGTTCCCTTTTCAATGTGTCTGTGTGAATCTATAGGCAACCAATGCATCTCTTCATTCCTTTAAACACATCCTTATCTTTTCTTTCCCTCCCCTTCAAAGGGACACTGAATTACTTGGGAACAAAATTGCAAAAGATGGTTGGTTTAGTGTCCAGTGTGAAGCTGAAAAATAGATAATTCTAGATAATTTTAAAAAATAGACAATAAAAATAGAATTCTGTAGGCATGTATGTTCTGAGTGAGATGACTCACATAGCTGAAGGACATCCAAGGCTGGCTACAATCGGTAAAAAAACATATCCAATGCAATTCTGGGAATTGAAGTCCACAGATTTTAACCTTGCAAAAGTTGCTAACTCTCATGAGAAAAGAAGCAAAAAAAACTTTGCTTTCCTTTATGGCATGTAAGGTTGGGACTGTGCTGAATTCTCATTGGTTTTCGTGGGTCTTCCCAAAAGGTGCTTTTTCAAGAGGCAACTGGACTTTATTGTTTTTCTTTTGAAGACGTTTCACTCCTCATCCACGAAGCTTCTTCAGCTCTGGCTGGATGGTGGGGAACGGAAGGATTTATACTCCTTGCAGATAGCTGGTCATTTGCATCCTTTGTAGAGAGCTGTTGAGGCCACTTGGAGGTTTGCCTGTGTCCTCAGGGTCACCTGAGTGGTGTAAATGGGTGTGGAGCCTTCTTGGAACTGGTGAAAAGACTGTTGTACACTGGAGACAAATGATGTTGTATCCCTCCCCCTCTGTTGAAAGAAGGGTCTTCAATTTTGACATAGATGGCCTCTTTGACCCCTCTTTCAAACCAGTGTCCAAAATATGGACTTTGCTGTCTTCAAAAGAGTGGCCTTTGTCTTTGAAATGCAGATGGACTGCTGAATCTAGTCCTGATGGGTTTCTTCTATGTTGTGCCATGCAGTTATGAAGTAGCTGTTCTGTTTCCCCAATGTCCAAATTTGCACGTGGCTCATTGCATTGGATTGCATAGACCAGGTGGTCTCAATGACTCTCTAGAAAGGATGCAAATGAACAGCAGTCTGCAAGGAGTGCAAATCCTTCCGTTCCCCACCATTCAGGCAGAGCTGAAGAAGCTTCTTGGAGGAGAAGTGAAACATCTTCAAGGAAAACAACAACAAAGAAAGTCCAGTTGCTTCTTGAAAAATCACCCTTGGGACAACCATACCTGGATGACTGAGAATCTCCAAAGACATTGGGAAGAGAATGTTTATATGGAGATTCTCCGCCATCCAAGTCATGGTTGTTCCAAAGGTGATTTTTCAAGAGGCAACTGGACTTACTTTGTTTTTTCCTTGAAGATGTTTTGCTTTTCATCCAAAGAAGCTTTTTTGGCTCTGCCCGGATGGTGGGGAATGGAAAGATTTATACTCTTTGCAGGCAGCTGGTCGTTTGCATCCTTTTAGCAAGTCGTTGAGGCCATTTGGTCTATGCAGTCCACTGCAATGAGCCATGTGCAAATTTGGACATTGGGGAAACAAAACAGCCACTTCATAACTGCATGGCACAACCTAGAATAAACACATCAGGACTAGATTCAGCATCTGCATTTAAAAGACAAAGAACTGAAGAAGGTTCTGGGATGAGAAGTGAAATGTCTTCAAAGAATAACCAGAAAGTCCAGTTGCCTCTTGAAAAATGGGACTCTCTTTGCAATGTTTTTCTTTAATTTTATTGGACTGGATTTCTTACAGCCGCGCTTCTCAGCAAACCACTCTGGGGAAGGGGCCTTCCCAATTTTGCTTACCCCTTAACTTAATCAACCATTTATGGGTGGTCAATCCAAGGACATTTTGGAAGTAAACACTTTGGGATTTACTGCTCTGCCTCGGGCCTCTGTCTGCTTTGCAAAGCTTCATAAACAGTTCCAGAGATGTCCTCTGGAGTTGGTAGACTTTGCCCATTTCCGTGACGTGGGCTGTCGGGGGCCTTTGCTGTGTTTTCTGGACCATGGCTTGTTTGGAACTGCCAAATCTCCTCTCGTAGGAAGAAACTTGTTTGCTGTACTTTGGGATTGTTGAACCAGGAGATCAAAGGGGATCACGGTTATCTCTCTCCGGTTGTTGTTGCGGCAAAAACCCGGTCAATGGGACAGGGTTTCGTATTGCGGTGAAAAATCCGGACTCGGAGTCTTGCCTTAAGTGACTTTGGAAATCCTGCAACGGAGAGTTGAGCCATTTTCAAAAAAAAAAAGGTGGGGAAGGGATTTAGCATGGAAGTGCATTTCTGCATGGCGATCGGTGCTCAGCCTCCGTAGAGCTTCCATGGAGAGGGGTAGTCTATCCCCACTGATTTCCTGGGAGAAAAGATGGAGAGGTTAACTCGCCCCTTCTCTTCTTGTTCAGGCAGCCAAATGAAGGGGAATCTTTGACCTGATCTCATTGAGCAATTCCTTCTGAATTTATTTGGGTGCATCTCATAAGTGTTCCTCCACTTAGGACCGCTGGGACTGGAACTTCCGCCGCTAAGAGGCAGGGTCATGAAGTGAATAATCAGGCGACCACCGGAACAGCCACAACTGGAAATACAGGCAGTCCTCGAATTACGACCACAATTGAGCCCCCCCAAATATCTGTTGCTAAGTGAGACCGCTGTTGCCTTTTTCAATACTTCGAACAGTCACTGAATGAATGTTGTAAACTGGGACTATTTTTATTCCCTGAAAATTATGTATGCCAAAGATAGGTAACTAAGGGGCCTTTACGACCTGTGGACTTCAACTCCCAGAATTCCTGAGCCAAGCGGCTCAGGAATTCTGGGAGTTGAAGTCCACAGGTCATATACAGCCCATGGCTGCCCATCACAGATCTGTGCTTAGTTTTCTACTGAACCATCCACTCTGTTGTTCCTTCCTCTTCCCCATTTTAATTGTTTTAAGAAGGCTTTGCCGGGAATTATGGGTAGTTCTCAACTTACAATGGTTCATTTAGCGACCATTCGAAGTGACCAGGGCACTGAAAAAAGAGACTGATGACCGTTTTTCACAGTTATGACCTTTTCGGCATTCCCATGATCAAAATTCAGACGCTTGGCCACCGGTTCATTTTTACGATGGTCACAGCGTCCCGGGGGATGGGTCACGTGATTTCCCCCATTTGCGACCTTCTGACGAGCAAAGTCAATGGGGAAATCCGATTCACTTAACAACTGTGTTACTCACTTAACATTTTACACCCTTTCTCACCACCATTGTTGTTAAGTGAATCACTGTAGTTCTTAAAGTAGTAACTCGGGTGTTAAGCGAATCTGGATTCCCCTCCCCCTCTTGACTTTGCTTGTCAGAAGGTCATAAAAGGAGATCATGTGACCCCCTTCCCCCAGGATGCCCACTACTGTCATAAACACATGCTTAGCATCTTGATTTCGATCACATGTCCATGGGGAACCGTCATAAGCAGTGGGTGGGATTCAATTGGTGTAACAACTGGTTTGGTGAGCGCGTGCGAAGCTTTTGAAAACTGCCCATTTTCACCTCTAAAACTCACTTTCTACCTCAGTCCCAGTGAGTAAAATAGCTGATTTGCGGGGCAATCCGCTGTGAATCAGCTGAGCTGCAAAACACAGAAATATAGGACAGACTAGGGCAAGGGCAGGTGGACGGGGCCAACTGATCGCCAGAACAACCAGTTCATCTGAACCGGTCCAAACCGGTTGAATCCCACCCCTGGTCATAAGTCCCTTTTTGCAATCCCGTCGCAACTTTGAATGGTCACTAGATGATCGGTGACAAGTCATGGAGGCAGGGAGCAAACTGAGGTGGGAAAAGGACTCTGTTCATGCTCAGAGGGCCCAGAGTGTGCAAGGAAGGGGGTGCTCAAGGGCTCCTCCCCGCCCATCCTGCTCTTTACTGGAAGTCTTTGACTTACAACAGTTCATTTGGTGACCCTTCAAAGTTACAACAGCCCTGGAAAAAGTGAGTTAGGATCATTTTTAACACTTAATGACCATTGCAGTATCCCCCCCCACTAGTCCTGTCATCAAAATTCATATACTTGGCAACCAATTCCTATTTATGACGGTTGCAGCATCCCTGGGTCACATAATCGCCCTTTTGCGCCTTCTGACCAGCAAAGGCAATGTGGAGGAAGCCATATTCACTTAACAACCAGGTTCCTAACTTATCAACTGCAGTTATCCACTTCACGACAGCAGCAAGAAAAGGTTGTAACACGGGGCAAAACACACTTAACCCATGTCTCGCTTAGCAGCAGAAAATCTGGGCTCCACTGTGGTCGTTAGTCAAGGACATCCTGTACAGGGCGTCTTCAACTTACAACCAGAATGGAGCCCAAAATTGATGTTGCTAGGTGAAAAATTGTTAAGTGGATTTGTCCTATTTTACAACTGTCTTTGCTACTGTTACTAAGTGAATTGTGGTATTTGATAAGTTGATAAGAATTGTGGTGGCACAGTGGTTAGAATGTGGTATTGCAGGCTAATTCTGCCCACAGTTCGATTCTCACCAGCTCAAGGTTGACTCAACCTTCCATCCTTCCTTCTGAGGTCGGTAAAACGAGGACCCAGATTGTTGGGGGGGGCAAGAGGCTGACTCTGTAAACCGCTTAGAGGGGGCTGTACAGCAGTATATAAGTCTTAAGTGCCATTGCTGTTGCTTTTTATTAAGCAAATCCCTGCCGGGGTTCCATCAGCCACCCGGTTGTTAAGTGAAACGTATTGCTTCCCTCATTGACTTTGCCGGTCAGAAGGTCGCCTGAGGACTCCTGAACTCTGCGACCGTCATAAAGATGAGTCAGAGGCCAAGCATCCCAATATCAACCACGGGATCCTGGAGGGATGCCAGAACGGTGGGTCGTAAGTGTGAAAAAATGATCCCAAGTATGACGCAATGGTTGGTCATAAGTGTGGAAAAACCACCCCATCCATCGTAAGTGTGAAAAAAACCATCCTAAGTCCCTTCTTTTTTGCAGCACAGGTGTGTACCTCAAACGGTCGCTAAACGAAGCATTGTAAGTCGAGGGCCGAGCTGTATGGGGGAGACGAGGACTCTCCAGAAAGGCAACGCCCCGTTCTGCACGTGGTCAGGAGTCCCCATTCCCAGATCCAGGCGGCGGAACAAGAGCCGGGCGGGGTTACATCATGCCGACGCGGCGGGAGGGGCGGGAGGGGCGGGCAGGGGGCCCGGCCGGGCCGGCCTATGAGGCGGGCTACTTCGCCCGGGCTGCCTCCGCGCCACCCTCGCCTTCTTAACCCGGAGACCCGCGGGCTGCTGCTGCTGCCGCCGATCGGGGGTTGGGAACGACGCGATGCCGGCGCCCTACACGCGGATCGTGGGGTGAGCGAATCGCCCGCGGGTCCCCCTCGCCTCTCCGCCCGACCCCCTTGGCATCCCCCCCTGTCCCCCGCCGGGAGTGGGCAAGTAGAGGGGGGGGTCCCAACGGGGGACAAGTGGAGATCATCTGTCTGGGTCGGATGGGGGGGGAGGTGTTGACCCGGGTCAGCGTGCTGTGCTTCCCTTCCTCTTTGCCTTCCTTCCGTCCCTCTCTCTGTTTCTCTCCTTCCTTTCTTTCCCTCTCCCCCCTCTTTTCCTTCCTTCACCCCTTTTTCCCTCCCTCCTTCCTTCCCTATCTCACTCCCCCCTGCACGTTCTTCCCTTCACCCACCTCTCCCTTTCCTTTCTTCCTTCCCTCCTTCATCCTTCTCCCTCCCTTCTTTTCTCCCCCCTTCCCCTTTTCCTTTCTTCCCCCTCTCTGTTCCTCTCTCTCCTTCCTTTCCTCCCTCCCTTCTCTTCCTTCTCTCCCTCCCTCCTTCTTTTCCTTCATCTCTCTCCCTCCCTCCTTCCTTCTTCCCTTCTTCTCTTTTCCTTTCTTCCCTCCCTCGGTTCCTCTCCCTTCCTCCCTTTTCCTCCCTCCCTCTCTCTCCCTCTCTCCTTCCTCCCTTCCTTCCTTCTTTCCTCCCTTCTTCTCCCTTCCCTTCCCTCCCTCCTCTTTATTGCAGCCTCAGTTTGCTGCCCGTGAAATGGGCACAACAGGGTGTCCAGCAGGATTCAAAGGTTCTGCAACGCATCCTTTCTGCCTGCTTGCCCCACATCCTCATTTCAGGGGGTCATCCTGTTTGTCCCCCCTCCCCATAGACCTGACTTTGGCTGGCTCTCCTGCCTTCCCTTCTTGCCTGCCCAGCTGGCTGCCTCCCCCTCCCCCCTTCTTGCCTTTTCCCCTCCCCTCCCACAAAAGTTGTGGGTTGCAGGGCAAAAACCAGGGTTGTGTGAACAGGGTAGAACCAGGAAAAGCTGTAAACCAGATTGCTCTGGTTTTCTGCCTGCACATCTGTTTTTTTTTTTTTTTAGAAAATGCCCGCTCGGTTAGCTAGAACCATTGCTTCTTCTCCACGTCATCCTCCTCACCAGGGACTAGCCCCCCTCCTTTCGCAACCTTTCGCCCACAAACTCATTCCTAAAGTCATGTTAGCTTTCCTCCTCTTTTTTTTTTTAATTTCTTTTTCAAGGACTCCAGTTTGGATACAGTTAATCTGGGTTGGATACAAAAACCCGGAAGGTACTTTGACTTCCTTCTTCTTCTCCTCGTCCCTCTCGCACCATTTACATGCATGCATGCACGCATGCACACACACACACACACACACACAGACACACAAAGAAGACTGTCCTATCCTGCCACTTCAGCTTTGCACCCAAATTCCTTTGCACCTAGGAAATTATGACTTTGGGACACTTGTGCCTATAACTTTGCCTTTTTCTCTCCCTCCCCCCCCCCCAATGTGGCATTTGCAATTGCACACAAACTACACAATGCGATGACACAACTTGGACATTGTTATCTGCAGCCGAAGTACACTTGGCTGCAAAATTCCTAGGAAAAGTAGTTGTGCGACCTTTGGAAAACTTGATATTTGTTTTAAAAGGGGGAAAAAAATACATCCAGAGCCAGCCCAGTTGTGCAATGGAGAATGGGACGGGGGGCATGTCGAGCCTCAGTTTCCCAGGCTGTAAAATGGGTTGAAGAGGGAAAGGGTTGTGTTGGGAAGAGTTTTAACGCCCTGCGAATGGGACTTTCTCCTTCCTAAGGCTTAAATTCGGTGGGTTATCCTAATCGATGTACGAAATTTGAAAAGGAAATATCTCTTTCGGAGTCAGCTGGTTGGACAGACGTGTCATCTTAATTAATTTAATCATCATCACCAACATCATCATCACCTTCTGGGCAATGTGCCTCAGTCTTCTCCTGCAATGATTTTCAACCCTCGAGCAGAATGTACAGCCATAAGATTTCCTAGTGGTCTCCTTTCCAGTTGCCAAATCAGTATTTCTCAACCTGATCAACTTTAAGGAACGGACTTCAACTCCCAGAATTCCCCAGTCAGCTATGCTGACTGGGGAATTTTGGGAGTTGAAGTCCACCCCTCTTAAAGTTACTCAGATTTTATTTATTTTTTAAAATAATTTTTATTAAACAATTGTTCTTATATACAACATCATTTCCATTCATTATACTTCCATGACAGTATACATACCTTTACATAAATCTTAACTATCGGTACATTTGTCTATATTCCTTAATCTATCTTTGTCCAGTTACCCAGATTTTTAATCTCCATGCTGGACTGGGGAATTCTGGGAGTTGAAGTCCAGAAAGTGACTCAGATTTCTAATCTCCGTCCTGGACTGGGGAATTCTGGGAGTTGAAGTCAGAAAGTGACTCAGATTTCTAATCTCCGTCCTGGACTGGGGAATTCTGGGAGTTGAAGTCCAGAAAGTGACTCAGATTTTAATCTCCATGCTGGGCCGGGCAATTATTGTCTTTCACACTTACGACCATTGCATGGTCACGTGATCAAAATCCTTCCTTCTTTCCTTCCATCCATTCGGATGCTGGACAACTGACTCATACTTATGACGGTCGCAGCATCCTGGGGTCACGTGATCCCCTTTGGTGACCTCCCAACCAGCAGAGTCAAGGTGGGGAGCCAGATTCCCTTAACGACCGTGTGACCCACTTAAGAATGCCAGCATTTCGCTTAACAAAAGCAGCTAGAAGAGTCGTAAAATGGGACGAAACTCCGCGCACCAATGTCTCACTTGGCCCTGTGAAATTTTGAGGCTCGATGGTGGCCGTACGTTGAGGACTCCCTGTGTATATCCTGTTGCAAGAATAATAATAATAGTAGTAGTGGTAGTAATAGTAATGGCCTGCCAAGATGCCGGCAGATGCCGACGCTGAATGGATCTCTTCTCCCTCCCTTCAGCGTTGGGTGTAATTGACAACGGTGGCAGGATGCCAGCTGCATCCCTTCAGCAATGGGGGAGGCCGGGTGGGGGTTGTGCAAAGGCGGGGGGGGCGCCTGGGAATTCTGGTTCCACCAGGAACAACATTTTCCTGGATCTTAAGAATCAGATCACGCTTTGCTTTTTGCAAAGAAAATTTGCCTGGGGTGAAAATCTACCCTGCATCATTTGGCCTCAGTTTCTTGGCCCCTCATCAAACCTGGTTCCCTCCCCGCGGGCCTGGTGGGGGGGGGGCAGAGGGTGGAAGGACGCCGACCGCTCCTTTCTCACCCTGGATCCGGGGTTCGAGGAGCGGTTTGCAAGCGGGACCGGTTCCAGCAGTTCCGTGGCGGGAATTTCTCCCACACCTCCTCCCCGCCCTGCAAAGATCCTGGAGGGCAGGAAACGAGAGTCATGGCTCAGGTTGTCCTTGAATTACGACCACAATGGTGCCCCCAACATTCCTGTGGCTAAGTGGGCCATTGGGTAAACGAGTTTTGCCCGCCTCGCTTGGCACTGTCGTTAAATGAATCGCCGTGGTTGTTAAGCACGGCCATTAAGCTTTCCCCCTGAGTGTGGCCCACGAGAAGGCGACCACAATTGAGCCCAGAATTCCTGTTGCTAAGTGAGACAGTCGTTAAGTGGGGTTTACCCCCATTTTTGCAGCCTTTCCTGACGCCGTCGTTAAGTGAATTGCTGCAGTGGTTCAGTGAGTCGCACAGTTGTTAAGCAAATCAGGCTTTCCCAATGCTCATGAGAAGGCGACCACAATTGAGTCCAGAATTTTTGTTGTTAAGTGAGACAGTCGTTAAGTGGGTTTTACCCTATTTTTGCAGCCTTGCCTGCCACCGTTGTGGCCCCTGACCTCCGATCCTTCCGTCGTGACCTAAAAATTTGGCTGTTCCAACTAGCCAACCCGGACTGAAGGGGGGGAGGGTTTTTTAGTGGTAGTTTTAAATTTTTAACCGATTTATGATATCTCTGGTTTAATTGATTTTTAATGTTTATATTGTGTTGTTTTTTAGTATTGTAAGCCGCCCTGAGTCCTTAGGGAGATAGGGCGGCATATAAATCTAATAAATAAATAAATAAATAAATAAATAAATAAATAAATAAACTGCTGCATGTGTTAATTGAGTGACACAGTCGTTAAGCGAATCCGGCTTCGCTCATTGACATCGCTTGTCGGAAGGTCGCCAAAGGAGGGTCATCGCGTGACCTCAGGATGCTGTGACCATCATAATTACGAATCAGTGGCCAAGCGGATGAATTTTGATCAGGTGACTAGGGGGGGGGTGTCTTGCAACGGTCGTAAGTGTGAAAAACGGCCCCAAGTCCCTTTCCTTGGTGCCGCTGTAACTTGGAACGGTCGCTAAATGAACTGTTGTAAGTCAAGGACTACCTGGAGTGGAATTGAGCAGCTGGCGTGTAACAACAGGACTCAACAACTTACAATGGTTCATTTAGTGACCGTTCAAAGTTACAAGACCACTGAAAAAAGTGGACTTGTGACTGTTTTTCACACTTACGCCCACTGCAACATCCCCCTGGTCACATGATCAAAAATTCAGTTGCTCTGACTCACATTTACGATGGCTGCGGTGTCCTGGGGATCCCCTTTTACGGTGAGCAAAGTCAACGTGGGGGAAGCCAGATTCCTTTAACGGCCGTGTTACTCACTTAACGACAGGAGAGATTCACCTCACAATCAGGGCATACGTTGGGAGGGCAAAATACACTTCACAATTCTTTTCCCTTAGCAGCCAATATTTGGGGGCTCCATTGGGGTCGTTAAGTTGAGGACTGCCTATAAAAACACCCCAGATTTGTGGGCAGCCTTGCGAAGCCCGCGTGGGAATTGCACGCCCTCCTGGGAGCAAGCCTGCTGGGGCGCAGCAAGTTTATTGGTGTGTGTTTGTGTTAGCGTGCATAATTTGTGCACCTCGTCTCCAAATCTGAGATAAGAAAAGATATATGTGTTTTTCATACCCACAAGACTTGGGTGAAAACTTTTTTTGGTGAAGGGGCCCTACACACACACACACACACACACACACACACGGTGTGAGAATTGTGCATTGTGGGAAAATGCCAAACTTTTATCACAAACTTTCTCCTATTTTCTTAATGCCTCCCCCGGAGACAGATTAAATCTGGTGGTGTGTATTTTAATTAGGGTAATACTTTTAGCTAGTTCCAACCTCCAGTTTTCTCAGGTTTTCCCCCCACCCACTGCGTTTTGGCTTGCTCAGGATGGGACGTGGCCCGTATGGGAGTGCTACGTGGGCCACGCTTGAACACGCCTGTGCATATATAGAGCGTGTGCAGAATGCGGCAGTGCTGAATTGTGCATTTTGCTTGCGACGCATCAGCTTTGAAGAGTGGGTTTTGAAGGATTTGCAAAGCTGACATTTGTGAACACAATAATGCAGTGATTTTCAACCATGGGAAATTGAAGGTGGGTGAATTTCAACTCCGAGAATTCTCCAGCCAGTATGCTTTAAGATGCATGGACTCCCAACTCCAAGAATTCCCCATGTTTTAAACCACATGGACTTCAACTCCCAGAATTTCCCAGCAGCATGCTTTAAGATGCATGGACTTCAACTCCCAGAATTCAACATGTTTTAATAAGATGCATGAATTTTAACTCCCAGAATGCTCCAGCCAGCATGCTTTTAAGATGCATGGACTCCAACTCCAAGAACTCACCATGTCTTAAAGATTCATGGATTTTAACTCCTATAAATTCTTATCCACCATATTTGAACATACATGGACTTCAACTCTCAAAGTTCATAGTTGACTGGTGAATTTTGGGAGTTGAACTCCACCCATTTTAAAGTTGCTAAACGCTGCAATAGTGTGTTTTTCTGATAAAAATGTTCCTTTTAAAGCAAAAGTAGACCATTAAAAGCAGTGGTAGGTTTCAAATTTTTTTACTGCTGGTTCTGTGGGCGTGGCTTGGTGGGTGTGGCCATGTGGCTGAGTGGGTGTGGCTTTGTTTTTTGCTTTTTTGCCACCCCCCACCCATTTTTGGGAGCTTCCTAGCCTCAGAGGAATGGGGGGGGGGGCGTTTTTGCTCCTCTAAAGCTCTTCTGAGACTCAGGAAGGAAAAAACAGCATGGGAGGGGTGTGCAGCACCCCTCCAAGCTCCGTTTTGGGAGGTTCCTAGCCTCAGATGAGCCTGGGGGGGGTGTTTTTGCTCCCCTAAAGCTCTTCTGAGACTCAGGAAGGAAAAAACAGCATGGGAGGGGTGTGCAGCACCCCTCCAAGCTCCGTTTTGGGAGCTTCCTAGCCTCAGATGAGCCTGGGGGAGGGGCGTTTTTGCTCCACTAAGGCTCATCTGGGGCTCTGGAAGGCAAGACATGGAGGGGGGTGCTGAGCTCCTCCCTACATTTTTTGCCTTCTTGGGCCTCAGCAAGGGGGATCCCGGCACAGCTGATCTATGCACAGCTGATTGTTGAGAGGGAGAAAGAAAAGAAATACCTTAGACGAATGTCAGGCAGGCGGGTAAGCGAGCATCAGGCAGGAGGGCGACCGGATTGGGGCTGTGGCCAGCCAGAACTTACTACCGGTTCGGCGACCCACGCCAAATTCTTGCTACCGGTTCGCCCGATCCCGTGCGAACCGGCTGCATACCACCACTGATTAAAAGACTGTGTTCCTATCTTGTGTGTATGTGGAGTAAGAACACGCACACACAAAGAAAAATGATTTCTAAATGGCATATTTGCAAATATGGCTGCTATCATTTGCACTGACGTTTGCTTAGGTGTCTTTGGTTCAACTGGGTCAATTTACTTTAACGAGCTTTAATTGAATCGAAGGCTGTTTATTTAAGCATGCTGGTTTTTTTTTAATCTTCCTTTCTACGTGAACTTTTGCAGCCTCTGACCTGGGGTTTGTACACACAAGTGTTTCGGAGAGGTTGCTTCACTCTCTCTGAGCGCGCACAAAGTTCACACACAAATGGGCCTCTCTGAGCCGGTGCAAAGTTGGGAAAGATTTACACACGTCGGTGAAATCTTGCCAAAGAGGCTCAGACATACACACACACACACACACACATACATTGGGCACACATGGAAAAATCAAGCTAGGACTTACTTTCAGGGTAGGTTGTATTTTCAGTGAAACTATGCTTACGACACCTATATATATATATAGTCGAGATGTCGTAAGTCGAGGACTGCCTAGATTTGAGGGGAGCAATGATGGTTAGAGGCCTCTTTCCTTCTCTTAACTCTCTTTCGGAATTTGTGGGAGCTTCATCCCTGGAGGCTTTCAGGAAGAGATTGGACTGCCATTTGTCAGAAATGGTGTAGGGTCTCCTGCTTTGGGTGGGGGGTTGGACTAGAACAGGAGTCGCCAACCTTTTAGACCTCAGGGACCACCAAACTCATAATTTTAAATCCCGCGGACCAGAGACCCTGGGAAAATCCCAAAAAAAGCCTGCAGGAAAATTCCCCACCCTGTTTGCCTGCCGATCGATAGTTCTTTATTTGGGATCGCAGGATAACGTCTCCAGCTCCGTTCTCGGGGTAGGGGGGAGACTTTGGGCTTCATGCAAGGAAAGCAGCAGAAGCAGCAGAAGTCTCTCTTTCTCTCCCCCAAACTCTGCCAGGAATGAGTCTTTGTGAGACCTGTCATGCCGGCGCAGCCTCTTGGAGCAGGAGGCCTTGCAGGGTCCCAAAGACTCATTTCTGGTGGAGTTTGGGGGAGAGAAAAAAAAGACTTTTGCTGCTTTCCTTGCATGCCGTCAAAAGCAGAAGAAAGAACTGGAAAGAAGCAGCCGGGTGGCCAGGTGAGGCGTGTGGGACGCATGGGGGCAAGTCCCCCCCTCCATCCTTCCCCCCTCCCCTCACTACCTCATGTTGTTCACAATGCAAGCGACGCAAGCCTTGTGTTCCCGTGGGCTATGTGGGAGGCGCAGCCTTGTGTTCCCACGCAGCCTGGATTAATTGCTTTGGGGGGTAGTTTGGGGATGACATTTCTCTGCGGACTACCAAAATTTTCTTCTGGACCCCCAGTGGTCCCCGGACCACTGGTTGGCGACCACTGTACTGGATGACCTACAGGATCCCTTCCCACTATGTTCATCTAATTCTCTTTTCCAGCCGTGGAGCCTTCTTGCTTCGAAGATGGTCTGCTGTGCCGGTGCGTTGGGCCCACACGCCACGCGTACTTCACGGCGACTTGGCCAAACTCTCCAGTCAGGCTCAGGAGTTTGTTGAGCAAGGGGTGCGGCTCTGCCAGCCGGACAGCCTCCATATTTGCGACGGGACAGAAAAGGAGAACACCAAAATCTTGAATTTCCTAGAATCGGAAGGCGTCATCAAGCCATTGACAAAATACGAGAACTGGTAAGCCCGTCCGGCTGTTCTCTCTTGCGGGGATGGGGTATGGGGAGGAATGCCAGTTCCCGTCCGGCCTGGGGAACGATGGGAGTCCTGCACGACTGGATTGCCGCGCACCGGACGCGTTTGCAAAACTTCGACGACCGAAATTCCCCTGCCATCCTTTTCTTTCCTTCCTTCCGCAGCTGGCTGGCGAAAACTGACCCAAAGGATGTCGCTAGGGTGGAGAGCCGGACGGTTATCGTCACGGAGGACCAGAGAGACACGATTCCCATCACGGCCCCGGGGGTCAAGGGTCAGCTGGGCAACTGGATGAACCCCAAAACCTTTCAAGAGGCAGTGGACGATCGGTTCCCGGGTTGCATGAAAGGTGAACGGGACAGGGGAAGGGGTCTGACAAAGTTCCTTTTTTAAAAAGAAATACAAGTTTCAAATGGGGGTCCAGTCAGGGTGGGCTTCAAAAAATTTAGCAACTGGTTCTCTGCCTGGTTGCTGGGTAGGTGGGGCCAGGGTGGGCATGGCCTAGTTGGCCTCTGCATCACGGGGGCGGGGCACTTTCCTCGAGCGAAAATGGCCTTCCTGGGCTCCGGAAGCCATCTGGAAGCTGGAAACGGGCCCGTTTTCAGCCTTCTGGAACTTCTAGGAGGCCCATTTTTTGCCGCAAAACCTGCGCGCCATGCACACCATTCAATGTAACACCATATTCACCAACGACCTACAGCCAGTCAACTGAGCTGAAAAGGAGAGCTATCCAACTCAGATTTGAAATTCTGAAGGTCAAGCTTCCTCGGAGGTCAACAGGACCTAACTTCAGGCGCCCAGCAACATGGGCCCATTTACAGTCGCCTGTAGCATCATCACGGTCATATGTTGGGGACTACCTGTATGTGACCAACCCATTTTACGACCGGTACAACATATGACCGTCATGGATAGGCTTCACGATGTTCGCATGTCAAGGATGCCTCACAGATCCAGAAAACAAGCTCTGATCAACCCATGTACGATTGTTTCGACATACGACCAGAATATGGAGACTCGATTACGGTCGTATGTCGAGTTTTCAGGATTTCAATGACTTTCTGGATATCGCTAGGGTAGGAGCCTCCCAGAAATTGTGATTCAACACAGAAGGTGCAGTGTGACATTACAGACAGTCCTCGACTTACGACTTTCATTTAGTGACCGTTCAAATTTACAACAGCACTGAAAAAAGCAGTTTATGTCAGTTTTTCACAATCACAACCATCGCAACGTCCCCCTGGTCAAAATTTGATCAAAATTTGGATGCTTGGCACAGACTCATATTTATGATGATCGGAGCATTCCAGGGTCACGTGATCCCCTTTGGCTATCTTCTGACCAGCAAAGTCACTGAGGGAACTGGATTCGTTTAGCAACTATGTCACTCACTTGACAACAGCAGTGATTCACTTAACAATGGTGGCAAGAAACGTCATCATATGGGCATCAAACCGCACTTTATAAAGGTCTTGCTTAGCAACAGAAATGTTGAAATCAATTGTGGTCATAAGTCGAGGACCACCTGTATATTTAACAAAAAGATACTGAAACCCACCTAGACAAACAAATGTTATTGTTCCAAGTTCTTCATTTAATAACCCTGTAATCCCTTTCTGGGATGGAGTTGGGGCGCAACTGAATGGAGATGAGTGTTTACTGGCCGGATGCCCTTCCTGTCACCAATGCAGAGTTTTGTTCAGCAGATATATATACTCATTGTGCCCAGAGTGAGAAATATCAGCCTCTACCTACCCTGTTTCCCTGAAAGTAAGACCCAACTAGAAAATGATTTTTCAGGATGCTCGTAATATAAGCCCTACCCTGAAAATAAGCCCCAGTTAAGATTGTCAGCCAGATGGATGCATTTAGATAACCTGTATTTCCCTGAAAATAAGCCCTAATTGGAAAATAAGCCCTAATGCATCTTTTGGAGCAAAAATTAATATAAGACCCGATCTTATTTTCGGGGAAACGTGGTAGGATCGAACTCACAGCCTCCTGATTGTCAGGCGAGAGTTCCACTTCTAGGCCACCACATCATTTGTTATTGTTCAAAATGTTTTTTTAATTATTTGCTCAATTTCTCTTCTTCCCTCTGGTCCATCTCCTTTGGCAGGGCGCACCATGTATGTCATCCCCTACAGCATGGGCCCGCTTGGTTCGCCGCTATCCAAAATTGGAATCCCGACAGATTTGCTACGTGGTCGACAGATTCTGCTATGACATGCTAATCCCTCCGCACTCTCGGGGATGGAGAGTTTGTCAAATGCCTGCATTCGGTGGGGCGGCCCTTGCCCCTTACTGGTAAGCCTCCCACGCCCCCACCCTTTGCCGGGTGAGGGAAGTCCCTCTTTCTCAGGGTTTCATGAACTCTCCGTTCGTGCAACGAGGAAGCAATACGTGAAGATGCGACGAACAAAAAACGAGACTAGCAAAGAGGTTGCGTGAAAAAAAAGAATAATTATTTGTTTGAATTTGGCACCCTCTAGTCTAGTCTAAATGGATAGGCCAGTGTTTCTCAATCTTGTCTCCTTTAAGATGTATGGACTTCAACTCCCAGAATACCTAGGAATATGGGAGTTGAAGTCCACCCATATTAAATCACACTGGCTGGGGAATTCTGAGAGTTGAAGTTCATCCATCTTAAAGCATGCTGGCTGAGGAATTCTGGGAGTTGCAGTCCACACATCTTAAAGCTGTCTCAAACTTGACAGCTTTAAGACTTGTGGACTTCAACTCCCAGAATTCCTCCTCCAGTCATGTTAGCTCAGGAATTCTAGGAGTTGAAGTCCACAAGTCTTAAACTTGTCAAGTTTGAAGACCCTTATCTTAAAGCATGCTGGCTGAGGAATTTTGGGAATTTCAGTCTACGCATCTTAAAGTTGATAAGCTTGAGAAACAATGGGGATAGACCGTTTCCAAGTTTCTGAACTATTCTGAACTATTATTACTAAGAATTCTGGCTATTGATGCCCATAATTTCCAGATGTGTGAAGCTGGAAGACATTATTCCAGAGGTTTGGGACGTCAGCTCCAAGAATTCCCTGTGTCTGGCTCCAGCACTTGTTCGAACCCTCAGTCTGCCGGTGGGTCAAACATGCTGGAAGGCCCTTTGTGTTAAAATCCCCAACCTTCGGTCCCTAACATGTCATCTTCTTCCTCTGCAGAAGATCTTGTGAACAACTGGCCTTGCAATCCGGAGAAGACCTTAATCGCCCATGTGCCAAACCGCCGAGAGATCGTGTCTTTTGGCAGCGGCTACGGGGGCAACTCCCTACTGGGGAAAAAATGCTTTGCACTCCGGATCGCTTCTTGCATTGCCAAGGATGAAGGCTGGCTGGCTGAGCACATGCTGGTGAGGGGAGGGGGTGCTGTGAGATTGAAAGTGGGGGGAGGCTGCCTGGGTCTGCATGGCAACGGGGGCAGACCCACGATCTCAGCCGCTTGGAGAATTGCCCCGTTGCGACTTCTGAAAGCGGAAAGGGGTAGCTTTGATGGCATGGCTTCAGCAGCCATCTTGATTTTTTGCCCTCCTCCCTGTAAAAACCCCTTGGAATTGGTCAGAGGCAAACATTTTACAGGCCGTGTTCGACTTACGGCCACAATTTCCATTACGGAGAGAGACAGGGGTCAAGTGAGTTTTCTTATTGCCATGGTTAAGCGAATCACAGCAGTTGCTAAGTTGGCAACACGGCTGTTAAGCGAATCTGGCTTCCTGTATCGACCTGGCTTGTCAGAAGGTCGCAAAAGGGGAATCATGTGACCCCCGGGGACGCGGCGACCGTCATAAGTACGTGCCAGTTGCCAAGCACCTGAATTTTGAACACAGGGATACTGCAACGGTTGTAAGTGTGATAGATGGCCGTCAGTCACTTTTTTCAGTGATGTTGTAACTTTGAATGGTCACTAAACGAAATGGTTGTAAGTCAAGGACTTCTTGTACTCCGAAGCTGCAAACTCTTTTTTTTTCTCTCATCTGCAACTTGGAGGGGAGAGTCAAGCACCCTTTGCACTTTCTGCCCATGCTCAGAGGTACTCTTTCCCTCAATCAGTAACTGATCTACTGGGTTATGGAGATTCTCTGTTATCCAGGTCATGGTCATTGCAAGGGTGTTTTTGTTTTCCAAAGGCAACTGAAGTTTCTTTGTTTGATTTTTTTTTCCTTGAAGAGGTTTTGCTTCTCACGCTAGAAGCTTCTTCAGTTCAGCTGAAGGAGAACTTGAACTGAAGAAACCGAAGAAGCTTCCCGGGTGGGAAGCAAAATCTCTTCAAGGAAAACAAAAACAAAGAAAGCCCAGTTGTCTTTGGAAAAACAGCACCGTTGGGATCTACTGGTTTACTTGTTCCGATCTGCTGTCAAAAGCACACCTAACCACCAAGCAAGTCGAGCGTGCAGCCCGTGTGCCCTGGGGCACAGCTGTCGTGCCGGGTGTGCAAAATTGGAGGAAGCCCTTTTGGAGTTTTGGGGATGGGCGCAAATGGTTGCTCGGTGCAGCAGCAGTGTGGGGGGGGGGGCAAGGTTCGATTGCTGGGATCGAGCCAGTGGTGGTGGTGGTGGGGCAGAAAATTTGGTCCATCAGGCCCCTGGCCAAAGGACAGAGGCTGTTTGCATTGCCTGGGAGTGATATTTAATGAGCAAACATTAATTGGTTAATGAGTGACAGACACCGGCTGAAACCTAACCAGATTGGGACACTTTGACGCAGGAAAGAGACAGCCGGGATTGGAGGTGGCGGGGGGGCATTGTCCTGAGACTGGGAGGACTGGGATGGGTGATAGGCAGGAGTTGCTGGTTTGGTAAAAACAGCTCCACAGCCATCTCAATGGACAGGACTGCAATGCCCTTTGTGCCCAGCCAGCATGATGATGGGGGAGGATGGGAGCCGTAGTCCAGGCTGCAGCAGTATTCCAGCTTCAGGAAAGACCTATGGGTGTGCAAAAGGCTGTCAGAATGAGAAGGGAGATTTTGGGGTACAATTCGCAGTAGATTTGCCAGGATTCAGAGCCGGTGTTTGTAAATTAGGCCCTATGTGGCCTGGGTCCAGGGTACTTGCAAGAACGTCTCCTGCCGTCGACGAATACCAATCGCCCAGTGCGCTCCCACAGACGGGGCCTCCTGGGGGTACCGTCAGCTAAACATTGTAGGCTGGCAGCCCCTAGGGGGAGGGCCTTCTTTGTGGGAGCACCCACCCTCTGGAACCAGTTACCCCTGGAATTGCGCCTGGCCCCTGATCTCTGCTCCTTCCGCCGTGACCTTAAAATTTTTACAATCCGGCCTGGACTGACAGGGGATCGGGGTTTTAATCTGGAATGTTTATTTGGCTGCAATTTAATATTTTTTAATTGTTTTAATTTTTGTATTGCTTGTTTTTATGTACGCCGCCCTGAGTCCCTCGGGAGGGCGACTTATAAGTCCAAATAAACATAAACATAAACATTAATTAATTAATTAATTCATCACTTTTCTGATTCTTTTTGACCAGGAGGTTAAATTTTTAACAAATCGAACAGGCTCGGCTTGCATGAGGGGAAAATAATAATCCAGATTAACTTTAATAATAACATTATTTTTACTAAAAAATAATTTAAATTTTTGACAAGACTCATGACAGTCATGACTTCTTGAAGGGTTTTTTCCTCACGTGTGTGTCGTACATAAGCGAGCACGGAATTGGAATTTTTAAAAAAATTATTTATTTTTAAATGTGCAATGGTGAAAGCATTTTCTCACTGATCCCTGTCCCAAAGAACAAACTTGAATGTTATTTCCTTTAATGGTAAAAGCAATGACCGTGAAGGTTAACATTTTAGTCATGGCATAGAGTAAAAGGTTAATTTAAGATGGAAAGGCTGGAATCGAAGAGAAACGAACAGCTCCCTTTTAAAAAGGCCCAAATCTCAGTTGAGTGCAAATTCTCCAAGAAAACTAAATCGTATTGCATTGCCTGGTGATTTCCTTCTTATCAAAGTTAAATGTGCAAAAGCAGGGTGAAACTCTTCCTCGGACTGTGTTAAAAATCAGTATTTAGCTCAATGTGTGTCTTGCTTGGCCAGTTAAAGGCGTGCAGACTTCAACTCCCAGAATTCCCCAGCCAGCGATATTCTTCTTCTGCTGAATTCTGGGATTTGAAGTCCATGTGTTTTAAAATGGCCACGCTTCAGAAAACTGCTTCACTCACTTAACTTTACCCACTTAATGATACAGGTAGTCCTCAACTTATGACCACAAATTGAGCCCAACATTTATGTTGCCAAGTGAGAAATTTCCTAAATGAATTCTGCCCCTTTTTACGACTTTTCTTCTCATGTTTGTTAAGTGAATCACTGCAGTTCTTAAATTAGTGACACGGTTGTTAAGTGAATTTGACTTCCCTGTTGTCAGAAGGTCGCAAAAGGAGATCACATAAATCCCGGGGACACTGCGACCGTCACAAATGTGAATCAGTTGTCAAGCATTCAAATGTAAATCACGAGATCGCTGTGATGGTCTTAAGTGTGAAAAGCAGTCATAATTCACTTTTTCCCATGCTGTCACAACTTTCAATGATCACTAAGTGAACTGTTGTAAGTTGAGGACTATCTGTAAATGCAGCCAGCAGAATTTTTTCGATGGGTGGATTTCATGCCGGCTGGGGAATTTTGAGAGTTGTAGTCCGCCCATCTTAAACTTGTCAAGGTTGAAGAGCACTGAGTTAACATTTCTGGACTGGGAAACTGGGAGACTCTTCAGTGGTAACAGAGAGATGCAGAAGCCTCTAACTACCCTGTTTCTCCGAAAATATGACCTACCCCCAAAATAAGCCCTAATTAAGAGAGTGCCGATTTGAGTGCATTAAGCTAGGGTTGGGATGGATGGTGGTGGAACTGCCCTACTACTTACCTTTGGACAGTTGTAGCCAGGCCTCACATACCCCGACACCTGCCTTGCTGGCCCGTTTTTTCTGCAGCCAGCAAGACTGGCAAGGCTTTTCTGAAGGCCTCTGTAGCTGATAAGAAAGTTCTGGAATGATCCGGAGCTCTGTTATCAGCTGCAGAGGCCTTCAGGAAAGCCTTGCTTGCCACAGAAGAGGCCTCTGACAGCAAAAAGGAAGCTGGGGATGACACACACAAGTGAGGTTAGTCAGTGGATGACATCTTCCGAAAATAAGACCTGGTGCCTTTTTTTGGTGGCAAAAAATATATATAAGACAGGATCTTATTTTCAGGGAAACACAGTATGATGGTTACCTGGATTTTTGTAATCTGCACCTGGCGGCCAAGAAGGGCAAATCTAGTTTATTGCAAATAAAAGTTTTGATCTCTTAAGCTTGGTGTCTGCCAAATTGTGGCATGCTTCCCTCTACGGTTTCTTGCAGATTCTGGGACTCACCAACCCAGAAGGAAAGAAGAAATATGTGGCGGCCGCCTTCCCAAGTGCGTGCGGAAAGACCAATTTAGCCATGATGAATCCTACCTTGCCGGGCTGGCGCGTGGAATGTGTCGGGGACGATATCGCCTGGATGAAGTTCGACAGTGAAGGTGACTCGGGTGCTGGGGCTGAGAGGGAGGCAGGGAGGTGTGTTTTAGGGAAAAAGCAGGTAGTCCTCGACTTATGACCTCAGTGGGACTTCTGTCACTAAGCAAAGCGGCGATACAGCAAAGAGAACCGGTTTGGGCCAAAGCTCAGTGCCCGTTCTGGCAACAATATAAACTGAGTTTGCAATCCCCCCAGAGGTCCTCAGGGCATGAATTTGGCCCCCAGGTAGCCCAAGGATTTGAGTCTGACTTTATGACAGGGATAAGGAGATTCGGAGTCCGTCACGGTGAGGAATAACCACCTGCTGGGGTTTCTTTCCCTTCTGTAGGTTGCCTGCGTGCCATCAACCCTGAAAATGGCTTTTTCGGAGTAGCCCCAGGAACATCCACTCGGACCAACCCGAACGCCATGCACACCATCCAACGTAACACCATCTTCACCAACGTGGCCGAGACCAGCGAAGGCGGCGTCTACTGGGAGGGCATCGATCAGAGGATTCCGGAAGGGGTTACCATCAGCACCTGGCAAGGAAAACCCTGGAAACCAGGTGAGGTCAGCTGTTGGATGCAAAGTGTGCGTGTGCGCGGAGCGTTCCAAAACCGCCAATTTACAGCTTAACTTACAGCGCCCGTAAAACAGCTGAGGAGCGGCAATCCACTGCGCTATGCCTCAGCTGAGCTGCAAAACTGCAGAAATATAGGACAGACTAGGGCAGGGGCAGGTGGGCGTGGCCAACCGATCATCATTCGTTCAAACCGGTGCAAACCGGTAGCAGCCCTTGTCTGAGAGCAAAGAATTCTGATTGTCCATTAAGGCAAAGAAGGAGGTTGAAGAATTATCTCACAGATCAAGTTTGAATCTGAGCATCTCAAGTCTTCCGTGTTCCCCTGTGATATGTAAGATAAAGTATTCCTTTAAAAACACGTAGCGATACCTGCTCCATTTTTACCCTTCAGACGAACTAAGCTGGAGTTATATAAACGTTTCGATTTTCACGAAAACATGTTCTAAATTTTGCAAGAACATATTTTGGCAGGGCATATAAGACTTTCTGGCAGGTCATATGGGCTTTTTGGAGGGTCACGATGTTTAGTTTCAAGTTAGAAACAAATATTGTCAGAATGGACGTAGATTATGCAAAGGATTCTATAAATTACTGGAATTAGAAGGGGAATAACAAGTACAATGGACATTATTAAAAACAGACCTTACCCACCTCTGATCTTGACCAATGAGAATGTAGAATGGGAGGAACAGGGATAGGCTTTAGAAAAGGTACGCACACACACACATTATTATATTATATTATATTATATTATATTATATTATATTATATTATATTATATTATATTTATTCATGGATCTCTTGTCAAATTGATTTATTAGATTTTTATCACATTCCCTCTTTTTTTCCTCAGGGGACCCACAACCTGCTGCTCATCCGAATTCCCGCTTTTGTGCCCCGGCTCGGCAGTGTCCCATTATGGATCCGGATTGGGAATCCCCCCAAGGGGTCCCCATCGATGCCATCATCTTTGGGGGCAGGAGACCGGCAGGTAGGAGCTCTGCCCCCCACCCAACCTTGTCTTCCCAGACCATCTGATATTCTCGGGATCACCTCTTGGTGTCTTTTCCCCCTTTCCAGGGGTGCCTTTGGTGTACGAGGCCTTCAACTGGCGCCACGGGGTCTTCGTGGGCAGCGCCATGCGATCGGAATCCACGGCGGCGGCTGAGCACAAAGGTGGGGACTCCGGGTTCGAGATTGGCTGTGATTTTTCCATCATTTGGAGGGAGGGGGCGTTCCTCCCTCTTGCTAAGTCGGAAGAGAGACTTTGCTGGGCCAGAAAAAGTTAATCCAATAATGATGGAGAAAAAATGAATTAATCTATCTATATAAAAGCGAAATACCCGTCAGGCATCATCACAAAATCTCCAGAACCGTAAAGCCTATAAACTTGAAATTGAGCACCTATGTTCCTCTTGGCTTCTAGGGGCTCACTAAGAAAGGATGTTTAGAAATGACCATCAGAGCATTTAGAGTATTTCCTATGTTGTTGTTGTTGTTGTTGTTATTATTATTATTAACACGCTCTGATGCTAAGGAGTTCTACTCCCCCTCCCCACCTGAAAATAAATCTGTTCCAAATGCAAAACACAAGCAGAGGAGTTTCAGTTTCAGAGCACCAAGCAGCTTTAGTATAGAACAGCTGAGCTAAGCCACGCCCAAGCTCCTTGCTGTCTCCTTCTTGCTCACACAGCAAATGCTGCTCCGGTTTCTAAACAGCCCTCAACTCTCTCACACACTGACAGGACGCTAGCCAGATGAATACCGATGGATACTGGTAGGCAGAGGCAGAATTACCCCCTCCCTATTTTCCTCCCAAAAAACTAAGCTCAATCACATAGTTTTGTAGCAAAGCACGGGTATCAAGCTAGGTGATTAATATTGATTGGAA
This sequence comes from Naja naja, assembly GCA_009733165.1. NCBI lineage: Eukaryota > Metazoa > Chordata > Lepidosauria > Squamata > Elapidae > Naja > Naja naja. The sequence goes on from CM019155.1 coordinate 148,025,675, forward strand.
GGAACATAAGCCTGGAAGCATCAGCATTCTAGCCAGCACCTCACCTTTTAAATAAGGTGTGTGTGTGTTTACACTGAAAGGGGCTGGAAACGTACCTATAGGTAGTCCTCGACTTATAGCTATTGCTGAGGCTATTGCTGAGCGCACTGGGTTGTATCCCAAAAATTGTAAGCTGCCCTGAGTCTCCGGAGAAGGGCGGCATATAAATGTGAATTAAAAAAAAAAAAGCAACCTCACAGTTCCATGACCAAAATTTGATTGCTTGGCAACTGGCATGCATGTTACAACAGACACGATGTCAGAGGTCAAATGATCACACTTCGCAACCTTCCCAGGTAGCTTCTGGCAAGCAAAGTCTATGGGTGGGTGGGGGGAACTGGATTCACACATCCCTTAATAACTACAGGGAAGGAGGCTCCTTGGTGCTCTCTGAGCTAGGTGGTTTTCTTGCAGACATTTCATGACCCATCTAGGTAACATCATCAGTGCTGGAAGGGAATAGGATTTATGGAGAGGAGGAGGAGGAGGAGGAGGAGGAGGAGGAGGAGGAGGAGGAGGAGGAGAAGAGTTGGAGGACGATGACTGTAGGGTCCTTGGTGCACTCTGAGCTGGGTTGTTTTCCTGCAGACGTTTCGTGACCCATACTAAGAACATCATCAGTGCTAGTTTGTAAGGATTCGCTTAACAACCATGGCAAACAAAATGTCATAAAATGGCTTGCGATTCACTTAACCACCACTTTGCTTAACAGGCCTAATTTTCCAAGCTTGGGAGCTGTCAGAGGTGGTATTCAGCCAGTTCTCACCTGTTCTAGAGAACTGGTGGCGGACATTTTGAGTAGTTCTGAGAACCGGCCAATACCACCTCTGACTGGCCCCGTCCGCATCTATTTTCCGCCTCCCGGGTCCCAGCGGATTGGCTGGGTCTTCTTTGGTTGCCCTGCACAGAAGAACGGAGCTGGAAAGCAGGTTAGTGGGGTGGGGAGGGAATGGGGATTTTGCAGTAACCTTCCCCTGCCACGCTCACCAAGCCACGCCCACAGAACCGGTAGTAAAAATGTTTGAATCCCACCACTGGGAGCCATGATTGTTTACCTCTGTTGTTGTTCCTTTTCTCTTCCCTCTTCTCTCTCCCGTGGCTCCCCAGGCAAGGTCATCATGCACGACCCGTTCGCCATGCGTCCGTTCTTCGGCTACAACTTCGGCCGCTACCTGGAGCACTGGTTGGGCATGGAAGGGCGGAAGGGCGCCCGCCTTCCCAAGATTTTCCACGTCAATTGGTTCCGGAAAGACGCTGCCGGGAACTTCCTGTGGCCAGGCTTCGGGGAGAATTCCCGAGTCCTGGACTGGATCTTCCGCCGGGTGGACGGAGAAGAAAGCGCGAAGGAGACGCCCATCGGGTACGTCCCCAAGGAAGGTGCCTTAGACCTCTCAGGCCTAAGCCAGGTGAGCTACTCGGAGCTCTTCTCGCTGCCCAAGGAATTCTGGGAACAAGAGGTCCGAGAAGTGAGACAATACCTGACGGAACAAGTGCCTGAGGATTTGCCCAAGGAAGTCTTGAAACAACTGGAAGCCTTGGAGACCCGGGTGAAGAAAATGTGAGGAGCCTCAATCGTAGAAGACATCCCACAGAAGACCAAAGATTCTTCCCCTGTTTTTCGGAGCGGGGGGAAGAGGAGATATCAGGGGCCTTGTTTACACAAATATCCATTCCTCTTTTCTTACCAGCTAAGTCGCTCTAGTCTCATATCATGTTTCCAAGATCAGTTTGAGGGCCACTCAATGTTCTTCGGCCTCGCGTACCTTCCTTGACACCCGAGTCACCTTGCTTTTATACCTCTGTTTCGCTTCCTTCCTCCATGGTGCTCCTTCTTTCAGCTCTGGGGAAACGGGATTGGGTGGGGGGGGTGGCCTCTCATTTTACGATATCATAATGGATGGTGTGGTGCCTTCTGAGAGGTTGATTCTCCTCCGCGCTTCTTCTCCGTAGCTGCTCCAGAGAGGCTTTGGGGTCTTTGGCCAGCTTTCTTTTTTATTAAACAAAAAAAAAACAAAAAACAAACTTGGGAAAGAGGGAATAAGGAAAGATTGGTGGGGGGGGGGTGTGAGACATTTAAAATGAAAGTGGAAGTAATTGCAAGATTTATCTCCCATGCTTATATATCTGGAGGCAGAAACAGAGTCATCCATGAGACCTGCTCAGGCTTATTGTGATCAGGGCAACAGTTCCATTGAAACATAGCACAAAATAACAGTTGGAAGGGTTCCTGGAGGTCTTCTAGTCCAGCCCCCTGCATGGAAAGCAGGAAATCCTTTACCATTTCAGACAAACGATTGTCCAATCTCTTCTTTAAAATCTCTCTGTTGGAGCAGCCACAATTTCTGGAGGCAAGGAGTCCCACAGATCAATTGTTCTCACTGCCAGAAAATTTCTCTTTAGTTCTAAGTTGCTTCTCTCCTTGATTAATTTCCATCTGTTGCTTCTTGTCCTGTGCTTTGGAGGACAGCATGACTCCCTCTTCTTTGTGGCAGCCCCTCAAATATTGAACACTGCTATCACATCACCCGTAATCTGAGCAACATTAACCCCAGATTGCCCAGCTCTTAAGCAAACCAGAATTATGTGATTATGTGTCAGAGTTTTCTTTCTATTAATTAAAAATAAAACAGTCCAGATCCGTTTGTATTTTTAATCCTGTCTCATGGTACTGCAGCTTTCCTACCAACTTTAGAAAGTTTGTCCGTCTTTTAAAACATGGGGGGGCACAAGTTTTGATTTTTATAAGACTGATAAAAATTGTCAATGAGAGGAGTGGGGAGCCCAAAGACAAAAGTCTAGAGAAATTACATGATTTGCTAACCAAGTCTTGCGAAGTGGACCTAGAATAATAAAAGATGAATAATTTTTCTCCTTTCAAACGAGCTAAATTCACATTGGCTTGAGGAGTATCAATAATATTGTTAAAATGTTTAACTTGTCCATTCCTCTCACGAGAATGCATCTTGGGTGCCCCGACTTTTTCATCAAGTGTGGCCTTAGAGCAAAAAGCTACCTTGCAGAGTTGTTGTGAGGACTAATAAAATGGGAAGTAAGATAATGCCATTATTATCAGCCTTGGATGGGATTCGGATCAGGGTGAGGGATTGGTGCATTACTATTGAAATCATGGGAATCGTGTTTAGATCAAGTTTTTCAAACAGGGTTGCTTTAAGATGTGTGGACTTCAACTCCCAGAATTCCCCAATCAACATGGCTGACTGAGGAATTCTGGAAGTTGAAGTCCAAACATCTTAAAGCATCCATGTTTGAAAGACACTAGTTAAAATTGCATTGTTTTCATGACATCTCAACAATGCAAGCAATAGCTAATGAAGAATTTTTAGCCTAATGAATATGTTAAATCCAGTGTGGGGAATAAATTATAAAATGTGCCTGATCCTTATACACTAAAATGATGGGCGTGTTACACTTAATCAGCTGAGAATGTTAGTAGGTAGCTATTACATGGAGCCTTTAATTGGTGCTCCATGTGAAAATCAATTTTCTTCTTACTTGTCTACATTCCTTGTCTATCTAGATTCCATATAACGGGTTTATATGTCTTGCCTTTTTAAAATTGCCAATAATGTGCTGTATTTTACCATTGTGGTGAGAAGGACACACTGCCGAAGAGACAAGAAAAGGCCAAGAAAAATAAAACTGGTCAATATTTTTGGGTAGGGTTGTTACGACAGCATTTTGACCAGAAACAAGACAGCATCTGCAAACAAACAAACAAACAAGAAAAGTTACATGATTGACTGAAATTTAATTGATGTGCGTGGCAGGGAAGATTCTGAAACAGAAAAAAACCAATATTTTATCAATAAACACAAATAATAATAATAATTGGTGGTGGTTGTTTTTTTTAAAGTGTTATTCCAAGTCACCGATGTGGTTTGTGTGTATTTGTGAGTGTCTGCAAAGGAGCTATACAAACTGGAGCAGAAATAAACATTTATCCCAACAGATATGTGGCCTTCAATTCCCAGAATTCCTGGCTAGCTGGTTGTCCCTGAGAAGTTAGTTGATGGTGTAAATCAAGGGTCATCAAACGTGGCAACTTTAAGACTTGTGGACTTCAACTCCCATAATTCTTCAGCCAGCATAGCCAAATTTGGAGACCTCTGGTGTAAATATGGTGTGGAGCATATGCATGATTTGCAGAGTTGGGGAAAGGCTGTCTGGCTGTGTGTGTGTCGGTCTGTGCTTGTGTTGTGTGTCTTGAAGAACTGGGAAAGAATGCTATCTGTGTTTGTGTGTCTATAGATTACAGATTAACAGAGTCTGGAGGGACCTTGTAGGTCATCTAGCCCAATCATCCCCTCCGCCTAAGCAGGAGACCCCACACCATTTCTGACAGATGGGCAGTCCAGTCTCTTCTTGAAGGGATGAAGCTCCCACAACTTTCAAGGGCAACGTCTGTTCCATTGATTGATTGTTCTCCCTGCCAGAAAATTTATCCTTATTTCCAGGTTGAATCTCTCATTCAGTTTCCATCCATTATTCCTTGTCTGGCCTTTGGGTGCTTTAGAAAATAGCTTGACCCCTCCTCTCTGTGGCAGCCCCTCAAATATTGGAAGACTGCTATCCTGTCTGCCCTGGTGCTTCTCTTCCCTAGACTAGCCACGGTCAGTTCCTGCAACAGTTCATTGTGTGTTTTAGCCTCTAGTCCCCTCATCATCCTGGTTGCTCTTCTCTGCACTTTTTCTAGAGCCTTAATGTCTTTTTTATAGTCTGGTGACCAAAACTGCAGTACTCTAGGTGTGGCCTTACTAAGGCTTTATAGAGTGGTATTAGTACCTCCCTTGAACTTGATATAGATAAGAGATTCACAGCCTTTAAACTGAAACTGGTTTGGCTGCTGGTTTCCTTGCAGACTTGTTGTGAACATGCAAAGCAAACAAATTGTGATGTAGCCATTAATAAGCTCACTTTGGAAATTAAAAAGAGGGAGAAAATAGAGGGGAAATCTGCATTATTTTAGTTGCACCTGAAATAGGCGTTCTTCAATGCTGCACCCATTGCGTGGCCATCCCCAAGCAGATACCTGAAATAGTACCTGAAATGGTACCCTCCACAGGGCTGCCTCAAAGCACCCATGATAGTCCTCGACTTACAACAGTTCATTTAGTGACCGTTCAAAGTTACAACAACATTGGAAAAAAGTGACTTATGACTATCGCAAGTGTCCCTATGATCAAAATTCGGAAGGTTGGCAACTGGTTCATACTTATGAAGCATATGAATTTTAATGTGTGGAAAGGGGTCCTATGTCACTATTTTTCACTGCCGTCATAACTTTGAACAGTCACTAAACGAATTGTTGTAAGTTGAGGATTTCTTATAGTTTACTAACCGAAGTTACAATGGCACTAAAAAAAGTATTTCATGGCCTTTTTTCACACTTACAATCATTGCAAGCTCCTACAGTCCCGTGATAATAAAAAAAATCGGATACTTCACAACTGTCCTGCATTTGAGACGGTTACAATATCACAGGGTCATGGGATAGTCTTTCATGAGTGGTGCAGTGGCCTTTCTGTAGAGCTCTCGCCTCACAATCAGGAGGTTGTGAGTTCAATCCTAGACAGAGGCAGATATTTCTCTCTCTGGGCACACTGAGAATATATCTGCTGAACAAAACTCTGCATCAGTGACAGGAAGGGCATCCAGTCAATAAACACTCAGCTTCATTCAGTTGCACAGACTGCACCCCGCAAAGGATTACGGGGTCATTAAAAGAGGATGATGATGATGATGTGATAGTCTTTTATGACTTTCATTTAACAACTATAGTGATTCACTTAACAACGGTAGCAAGAAAAGTCACAAAAAAGGGGCAGAACTGCTGTCTTGTTCAGCAACAGAAATGTTGGGCTTAATTGTGGCCATAAGTCAAGGACTATTTTTAATATCCAGCCTCAAGTGCTTGATCAGAATAAGGGGAAGACAATTATCTATAGAATTGTACTTTCAAATCACTATGATGTACATAATTGTTAATGTGTGATTACTGCATAAGAAGGTTATGCATGTTGTGGGAACAGCTAGTTAGCATGGGCTTTGCAGTATACTTAAGCATCTTTTCCCAGAAGCTTTCATGTTCTTGGGATGTCCTTCGATTCTACGGGACTACACACCCTTAATCCACAGCCAAGGCATCCAAAATATTTGGAAGAATTCCAATAGGAGACAATTACAGCAAAAATGTCCATGTCAATCCAGCATTTGCTGGATATGTATAACAAACTTGGGAGTTATGTACATCACCAATGCACAATTTTTAGTTTCACAGTTTTGTGGAGTTGCTCCTCCGTTGCAATGTTTCTTGGCAACTTTAAGAGGTGTGGATTTCAACGCCCAGAACTCCTCAGCAAGCATGGTTAGTTGAGGAATTCTGGGAGTTAAAGTCCACCTTTCTTAAAGTTGAGAAAGTTGAGAAATATTTATTGCAATTTAAAAGATATTTAAATACGTCAGCAGCTAATAATGATGATATGCTCCCCTGATAGGAATTTTATCAACAACCACCACAACGTCACCTGACTCACTATTGTCCAATGAAAGAGCGAGAAAGTTCCCCTAGAGTTGGCCTCCTACCTAAAGACATCTCTCCGACCAGAGCTTTTCCACGGAAGCTGTCGGTCAAACTCAAAGAAGCCAATCCGAGAGCAATATCCCCACCCATCGCCCGCCTTCCGCTCGTGTTTTGCACCCAAAGCGATGGCGCGTTTTACCTTATCACCTAGTTTACAGAGGGGGCGGGACGAGGAAGGGTCATAGCAACCAATCAAAGCACGGCAGTCCCCTTTTTAAAGCCTGATGTGAGGCCACGTGAATCGAGTGGCGGCTAATCATCTTTGCAGCCGGCTAGCCCCACCCCGCCCCCTCGGCCCCTGTTCCAGTCGGGTTCAAGCGGCGGCCCTCTAAGCTGTAAACAAGGCCTCGCGCTCCGACAGTGAAGAGGGTGAGGAGGGTCTCGCGCTCAACGCGGGTGGTGGTGGAGGAGAGAACAGCCAAAGGAAGAGCGGGAGGCATTTCATTGGCCGACTAAAACTACCCCGAGGAGGGGGTGAGTGGTCGAGGGGGGGGGGAAAGCCCGAGGGCGCCCTAAAATAAAAACAAAAACAACGCGGGCAAGAAAGGGCAGCCGGGCAAGCCAGAGTGTCCCCCAAATATGGTGCGCGTTGATTGGAGGAACGTGGCCCGAGGGCATCTCCCATTGGCGGTTCGCTGGCCATGTTCTAAACAACCTGGTTTTCGATTCGTGGAGGGAGGGGTGCTGTTGAATGTAGGTGAAAGGTTAGAGAGGGGGCAGTTGCCCCTGAGAGGCCCCTCAGGGATGGGGGTTGTTTACTTAGGGGAGCCCGTCAGCCTTGAATGCTGGGATTTGGAAACGGGTATGGCAAGGCGGGGTGTGGGGGGCAGAACAGGGACTCTCCTGAAGTCACTCCCAAGGTGCTAGTCCTCATTAAGAAAGGGACTAGGATGGGCTTGGAGGAAGGCCACCCTGTCTCCTCCTCCTCCTCTTTCACAACCGTCTCCTTTCTGAACGCCAGGAGGGGCAGTGTGAGTGTTGGGCCAAGCTGGAGAATGTCCTAAGCTATGGGCTCCCGCAGCAGTAGCAACACTGGCTTGGGGGGCCGGGAGAACCAAGGCAGCTGGTCTCGGAGGGACTCGGGTATCCTGCGGAGCGAAGACGAGGACGAGAATGTGGATCTGGCCCAGGTACTGGCATATCTACTGCGCAGGTAACTTCACCTCCCCCCTCACCTCCCTCCTTTTCCCCCACTGTCAGGTCCCTGTCGGGGAATCAACCACCCAGGTGAAGATCCTGAAAGGAACCTGGACTTCCTTGCATTCTTTCCTTGGAAAACCTTTAGCTTCTCATCCCACAAATAAGGATGCAGGTAGTCCTCGACTTACAACCGCAACGAAGCCGCCACAATGTAGGTTGTTCAGGGAGAACTTGATTAATGTCATGTAATCCATTTATTAAAGAGTGCAGAGAAGAGCGACAAAGAGGATTAGGGGGCTGGAGGCTAAAACATGAAGAACAGTTGCAGGAACTGGGTTTTTGTCTCGTTTGATGAAAAGAAGGACTGGGGGGGGACACACATGATAGCAGAGTTCCAATATTTGGGAAGCTACCCCAAAGAAGAGGGGATCAAACTATTCTCCAGAGTACCTGAGGGCAGGACAAGAAGCAATGGGTGGAAAGTAATCAAGGAGAGAAGCAACCTTAGAACCAAGGAGAAATTTCCTGACAGTTAGAACAAGTGGAACATTTGCTTCCAGAAGCTGTGGATGTTCCAATACTGGAAGTTTTTAAGAAGGGATTGGATAACCATTTGTCTGAAATGGTCTAGGGCCGTGTTGGTGAACTTATGGCATGCATGCCAGAAATGGCATGCAGAGCCATCTCTCCGGGCACGCCAGCCATCGCCCATTGCTCTTCTGGGTTCAGGCACATGCATGTGCGCCAGCCAGCTGGTTTTTGTGTGAAGAAGCTCTCCCCAAAGGTGCTATTTTTCCCCAAGAGGCAAAAAAAAAAGCACCTTTGGACAACCGTGACCTGGATGATTGAGAAGCTCCACAGACACTCTCAGCATACATGCAAGCAACAAAATGATAACTCAATATCACAATCATAAAATACAGTCACCATAAATCATAAGATACAAACGCAAAGTGATAGTGGTAAAATACTAAATTAAAAACAACCTAAATCATAAGATTAAACAACAAAGTGGTAGTCATAAGATGCTAAAAGAATAGGTAATAGGAAAGATGAGAAGGATAATACTGTTTCCCTGAAAATAAGACCCAACCGGAAAATAAGTCCTAGCATGATTTTTCAGGATGCTCGTAATATAAGCCCTACCCTGAAAATAAGCCCCAGTCAAGATTGTCAGCCAGGTGGATGCATTTAGACCCGTATTTCCCCCAAAATCAGACCTAACTGGAAAATAAGCCCTAATGTGTCTTTTGGAGCAAAAATTAATATAAGACCCAGTCTTATTTTCATGGAAACATGGTAGTAATACAGCCCTGCTATATCGTTAGATATCGTAAAGCACAAAAGTGCTGTGGGAATTAGTTGTTTAGCAGAGTGGTGAATAAGAAGAAGCTTCAGTTCTTGGATGAGAACAAAATGCTTTCAAAGAAATAAAAAACCAAGAAAGTCCAGTTGGAAAAAGCATTTGAAATCCACTCAGGCTGGACAGAGAATTCTGAGAGTTGAAGTCCACACCCTTCAAAGTTGCCAAGGTTGAAGAAATACTGCAATAGAGGAACAGTTTGAAACTTTGAGCACTGTGAAGTGCATTCATTTCATACACACTTAGCTCCTTGGTGCCACTCTGGCATCTGAGCTTGTATACATACCCAGCAAATGCATGGATATTTTTGCTGCAGACTCCCCTATTGGGATTCTTCCAAATATATTGGACACATTGGCTGTTGAGTAAGGGCATTGTAATCTAGTAAAACTGAAGGACATAAGAACTTCTGGGAAGAGATACTTAGGCATCTTGCAAAGCAATTGCCCACACTAACTGACTGTGTTCCCATAACTGAAGAAACTTCTTTAGTTTAGTTTATTGTCCTTGCAGCTCGTACAACGAAATCAAACACCATCTTCAGTGCACATCATGACCATGACCATGAAATAAACATAAACACACATCCTTCACCCTCCACACATTGAACCAAAAACCCCTGACACCACACCAACACTGCACTATACAGCAGAATTCAAAAGAGCTACTGCTCTGGAATAGAAGCTGTTTTTCAGCCTATTTGTCCTTGTTTTTATTATTGTTCTGTACTGTCTGCCAGATGGTAATAGTTCAAAATTTTCTTGGGTGAAAAGCAAAACATTTGCAATGAAAAAAAAATCCAAGGAAGTCCAGTTGTCTTTTGGGGAAAAAAACCCTTTGGGACAGTGGTGGGATTCAGCCAGTTCGACACCACTTCGGGAGAACCGGTTGTTAACTTTCTGAGCAGTTTGGTGCACTGGTTGTTGGAAGGGCAGAGAACCAGTTGTTACATTATTTGAATCGCACTACTGCTTTGGGACAACCGTGACCTGGATGGTTGAGAATCTCCATAGATGCTCTCGGGATGCTCTTCCTTATCCTTCACTACGTGAGGATGTGTGTAGGGCATCCTTTAAGGAGACCAAGGAACAGCCCTTTCTTCTAAGCCTAAGGAATCCTGTCCAGGCAGAAATTGCAAAGAAAATAGACGTATTCTTCCCACGTGAACTTGTGGTCTGGATGGAGATTGACTCAGTAAGTGGAATCTAAAATTATTTTATGTGGAGCCTCATGAGACTTTCCTGGAAAACTCTAAATTGTGATGGATTACCTGTAAATCATGGAAGGAATACATGGTAATGTGAGATGTAAGACCGAATTATTTAATGCTCACAATACAGAGACTGGTCTGGTTCACAATTCAAAGGTTTATTAAAGAAAATAAGCATTTGCAAACGGGCCTCAAGTCCCTTCCAAAATGGATTGGGTACAAGAGGAGCAAGATCTAATGGTCAAACAATACATTTTATACACACTACACCAGGGGTCTTCAAACTTGACAGCTTTAAGACTTGTGGACTTCAACTCCCAGAATTCCTCCTCCAGCCATGTTAGCTCAGGAATTCTAGGAGTTGAAGTCCACAAATCTTAAACTTGCCAAGTTTGAAAGACCCTTACTCTACACAATGCACGCTACGTCTAAGAAGCCCTCCCCACTTCCGTTATTATCTCTAAGTTATAGTATAAGGGTTGGCTTGACCGTTTCTTCCTAGGCACCAGATACCTTATCTTGTTTACTTGTAGCTAAGCCTTGGGCGGATGTTCGTATCTTATGTGCCTGTTTTATTGCCAGTGGCTTTGCCTTGGCGATGTTCCTGTTTTCTATCTAGCACTTTTTGTTTAACTGAACATTCTTGGTGGTTAGGACACAGCAACAAAGACAACGCAGCTTAATAATGCACTTAATAGTTCTAATTCTATTATAAAAGAGTAAATTAAGATTTATTTCCTTCACTAGGAGTCATGACTTAGGTTTAACTGTCCTCTTCACTGTGGGCATGCATGCTCACCAAAAACCAATGTTGCTTCTGCTGGGTTCCATTGTGGGTAGTCCTCAGTTTGCAACCATTCATTTAGTGACTTAAAAGTTATGACAGCACTGAAAAAAGTGACTTACAACTATTTTTTTTCACATGACCGTTGCAGCATCCCCTGCGGTCACGTGATCAAAATGCAGGCCCTTGGCAACTGATTCCTGTTTATGATGCCGCAGTGTCCTGGGTCATACGTGTTTTGTGACCTTCTGACTAGTCAAGTCAGATTAGTTAACTAGGTTAATAACTTTGACACCTGTGTGATTCAGCAGTGATTCGTTTAACAACTCCAAGAAAGGTGATGAAATGGGGCAAGACCCAGTTGGGGTCCGTTCAGGTCGAAAATCAAGGATTACCCACACCAAATATTTTCCACAAGGAATTAAAGGATGCACTTAATACTCTTGGCTGAACCTGAGTGAGGATTATGTGTGAGGATCCCATAAAACACATAAATCAAAAAAGGAATTCATGATGGTCACAAGAATCATGACTTAGGTTTTACTGTCCTCCTAATTGTTGGGTTGGACTTCCACAGAAGCCAATTGTGTTTATACCAGCTTAGTTAGTTAGTTAGTTTACCTTATTGTCATTGCACCTCGTACAACGAAATCAAGCACCAACTTCAATGCACATCATGACCGTGAAAATGAACACAAACACACATCCTTCACACTCCACACATTGAACTGAAAAACCCTGACTGCACCAATGCTGCACTATATAGTAGAATTCAAAAGAGCTACTGCCCTGGGATAGAAGCTGTTTTTCAGCCTATTTGTCCTTGTTTTTATTATCCTGTACCGTCTGCCAGATGGTAATAGTTCAAACAAAGGGTTCCCAGGATGAGATGGATCTTTGAGGATGTTTTGAACTTTCTTAAGGCAGCGGGAGCTATAAAGCTCTTCCAAAGAGGAGAGAGGGCAAGCAATGATCCTCTGGGCAATGATGTTAACCCTTAATGGTGCTTAAATAGTGCTTGTGCAATTGGCAAACCATACAGAGGTGCAGTACGTTAAGATACTCTCTATGGTGCAGCGGTAGAAGGTCACCAGCAGTTTTTCATTCAGTTGTTGTTCTGTTATTTGCAGTGGTTACGCACCTCAATCATCATCAATCCCTTAACATTGTTACATTTTTCTGTGAAGGAAGAATTTGTGGTGGTGCCTTTGTACCCACTGTTGCATTTTTGAAAGACCATTCACTTCTAGCTACTTTGACCAGGGTAGGAGAAATTTGTAAGCATACGAAATAGGATTCTGTCAGTACCATCACACTTAAGAAATTTGACCAAGGGATGAAGTACATATGAAAGGAGAAATAGGACCATTCCTTGTGGACAGGGTGGCCTGACTGAGAAGAAAGACATTTGTTTTTGGCATTTCTCTAAACTGTTTCCTTTCATGATCTTGGCAGTTGGAAAGATCTCAGGCATCCTCCCTGTCTTTTTAACCTATGATATGCAGGAACTGAAGCAGGTGATTGCTCATGCAAATCCAAAAATATTTCCCCTTGATTAACATTCTGTCCAGAAAACTTTTTGTGCGTTCAATCCCTGGCCATGACATTTCTGTGCATGGCTCAAAAGCAGTTTGTGCTACAAGGCACTCAATAAATTAGGATAATGCCCTCTTTTTTCCAATTTGCAGTCGTGGATTTATATCCCTGTGGAAAGTTGGAGGCCAGCTTCCATTTTAAGTGCCTGAACTTCATGTGGAGAATAATATTTGTCTTGTAAACTTCTCTCTACTAGAATGTGGACATCTCTACATTCTGGCAGAGAAAATTTCCCTGAAGGATGAGTCCGAAAACTCGGAAGACTGAAAACTCTGGTCCCAGTGAACCCCAGATTGGACTCCTCTCCTGCCTCTGAAAGCTGAATTTGTGCTTTCAGTTCTCCTTCAGAACAGTGTTTGCTTCAGATGAAATAATCCCGTGGCTGCTCAGTTAAAACTTACTGGAGGAGGAGAGAAAACAGGGAGAAAAATGTTGCTCAGTTCCTTTTGTACCAGTGAATGTACTTCCACCCAAACTCTATGGTTTTGAAGGATTATAGTACTGTACGTGGGCGAATCGTTCGTGAATCAACGGGGTTCGCAATTGCTAATGCTACTCTTTCTCTCCTTCCTCTTTTCCCTAGAGGACAATTTCACCTCATGCAGGGAGGGATGTTCCAGACTGCGATTCTGGCCGATACTGACAGTGTTTGGGAAGGATATTTAAGAGATCAGTATAAACCCTCAGGTATCGCCAAGAAGTCCAGAGTTTTTTTTTTCTTAACGCGGATAACTGCAGTAGACAAAAGTTAACAAGGTCCAGGCTTCATATTTGAGGAAAAGCTCGCTGTGCCAGATTAGATCTTAGAATTCTGGATGTTGTAATTGCTCTCCTTGCTCTGAAAACTCTTGCCTTTCAGCCTGTCGGGGGCTGTTTGTGATCCAGAGTTCTGTCAGAACGCTTAAATTAGACCTCAGGCACAATGCCCAACATTCAGACAGTGTCAGATTTAAACTAAACTACATAGATGTCCGTTAAAAACAACATCAAAAGCTTGCCTAGGGTTATTTTATACGTGGTGTCTCTCTCTCTCTCTCTCTGGATCTTCTGCAGTGGATTTGGCACCAGACACTCGGGATCTGGAGCACAGCGAGATTAAAACACGCATCCAGTTAGCAACGGGCCGACTCAGGCCATGGCGACCCGACCGGAGCATCCCAAAGCTACTGGGACAGGTATCCTGTTTTGCTGTTCTAAGATACTGGAAACTAATTGGCTCGTTTTGACTTTAAACGCTCAGGGGCGGGAACAAGATGGTTTTTCCCCCAACAGGCAGCTGGACTTTCTGGTTTTTCTTTGAAGACGTTTCGCTTCTCCTCTGAGAAGCTTCTTCAGTTCTCACTGGAGGTTGGGGGAATGGAAGGATTTATACTCCTTGCAGGAAGCTGGTCATTTGAAAGAGGGGTTAAAGAGGCCATCTATGTCAAAATTGAGCGGCCCTCCCTCAACAGAGGAGAAGGGATATATGACATTATCCATCTTCAATCCACAACACAGTCCAGTCAACATTTCCAAGAAGACTCCACACCCCTTTGCACCCCTCAAGTGACCCCGAGGACGCAGACAAACCTCCAGGTGGCCTCAACGACCCGCTAAAAGATTGCAAATGACCAGCTCTTCCGCAAGGAGTATAAATCCTTCCATTTCCCCCACCATCCATCTAGAGCTGAAGAAGCTTCTTTGGATGAGAAGCGAAACACCTTCCAAAAATAAAACCAGAAAGTCCAGTTGCCTCGTGGGTAAAAGAAAAAGCACCTTTGGGATAACCATGAACCGGATGACGAAGACAAGATGGAAACAGCTTCAAAAGGAGGAAGCTGTTGTTTAGAATCGGTCTTGTAGGGAAGCAGGGCCTCTGATCTGCACAGTAGTCCGTTCCCTCCCTCAGTCAGAAGGTGAGTTTGCTGGTCAAATGTGCTCTTTGTGGCGCTTTAAGGCTTCGGAATACACCGTGCAGGTGAACGCCCTCATTCATGCGGCAGAATCTTTCATTTTGGCAAGAAACAAGTTCAGAATGGATGTCCTTGCGTTACTTTGGTACCCCCAAAAAAGAGGCCTCTGCCATCAAGCTATGAGGCAGAATCGACCCTAGTCCTAACTTTAATTTTCTGGATTGTTTCCCTGCTAACTAGAAGAGATTGTGAGACGGTGTAATGTAATCTGATGGTGATTTTTTTTCCCCCCTTTGCCGCAGAGGGAGCGAGGCCTTTGCCATAACAGCAATTTCTCAGCAGGGGAATGTTCGCAGATCGTATCACAGTAAGTATCTGATAGGAGAGAGGCATGTGTGTGTGTGTGTGTGTGTGTAAATTCTCAGGCAAGAAACGGACAGAAAGTGGTTTTAGAAGAGACTCTGCCAGAACTGTCGGTATGCCTCAGGTCTTGCTCTTTTTCCAGCTTCCTTCCCAATCACTTGACCGTGAAGGACACCTATTCGCAGAAAGCCTTCTGTGGCATCTATTCCCATGATGGACAAATTTTTATGTCTGCTTGTCAAGGTAGGCTCCCAGATGTAATCTTTAAAACTCCCAGATGTAATCTTTAAAGCTGGGACTCCGCCTGGCCCCTGACCTCCGCTCCCGTGAATTGAAGACCTGGTTATTTAACCAAGCCGGCTGTGACCCTTTGGGGGTTTATCATGGTTTTATCATGTATTTATGTAATTATATTTCAATGGGGCTTGTTAGTTTAATTCTTTTTAATTATTTATTGTTTCTGTTGTTTTGTTGAGTCAGCCTAGTCTTCGGAGATGGGGCGCATACAAGTCTCATAAATAAATAAATAAATAAATAAATAAATAAATAAATAAATAAATAAATAAATAAATAAATAAATAAATAAATAAATAAATAAATAAATAAATAAATAAATAAACAAACCGAAAGATTCCTGTTTTAGATCGTTGTC
The DNA here is from genome assembly GCA_009733165.1 of Naja naja. Lineage (NCBI taxonomy): Eukaryota > Metazoa > Chordata > Lepidosauria > Squamata > Elapidae > Naja > Naja naja. The sequence goes on from CM019155.1 coordinate 148,041,315, forward strand.
TTCCTTTATGTTCCTTTTCTCCCCTTTCAGACCAGCGAATCCGCTTATACGACTGCACCTATGGGGCCTTCCGGAACTTCCGGAGCATCAGAGCCCGAGACATCGGCTGGAGCGTGTTGGACATCGCCTTCACCCCTGATAGGGCCCACTTCCTTTACTCCAGCTGGTCGGACTACAGTGAGTCTGTATGGGACTAGGGGGAAACCCAGGTTTCCTCCAGAGAGTCCGTACTAGCCCTTGCTCCCTTCTCTCTTTAGTTCACATGTGCAGCATCTACGGGGAGAGCGACACCCAGACTGCCTTGGACATGAGGTAAAGAGGAGGCACCCCAACCCCGGCTGGCCCATTGAACGACGGAGACACACACCCCGCATCTGGCATAACGACTTTCTCTTCTTCGCAGGCCCGACGAACGCCCGCTTTTGCCATTTTCCTGGCGCCTCCCTCAGATGGGAAGGAACATCTGGTAAGCCGCCGCCGTTCAGAAATCTTTTTCCATAGTGCATAAATCTTTCCTTTGGAGAAAAACAAAGTTTTCTAGCCCATCTCCGCTGGGCAAGAATTTTCCGGCAATGTTCTGTCATTGGGCGCTTCCCACCCTATCTGTGTGCCTCCCTCCCCCTCCTTCCCTCCCCTTCCCTCTCCTCCTCTCTCTCCCTCTCCTCCTCCTCCTCCTTCTTCTCCTCCCCTGCTCTCTTTCTTCTTCTTTCTCTCCTCTCCTCCTCTCTCCTTTCTTCCTCCTCCTTCCTCCTTCCTCCTCACCTCTCCACCCCCTCCTGTTTGGAGGTCAGGAAGTGATGCCCTTCTGTGTACCAACTCTTATCAAAGCCCCATTTCTGGCCCTATCTATCTATCTATCTATCTATCTATCATCTATCTATTTATATTTATGGATGGATGGGTGGGTGGATGGATGGATGGATGGATGGATTTTTATGCCACCCTATCTCCCGAAGGACTCAGGGCGGCTTACAACAATAAAAAACGTACAATATAAAATTTTAAAAAGCTATTAAATAGACATCCCAATTACATAATAAAACCAACAAACCAATTAATTAAACAAAAACCACATCAGTCCAGGTTGGCCTGTTGAAAAAGCCAAGTCTTCAGGTCGGAAGGATCAAGGTCAGAGTCACCCAAAGCTCCAGGGCAGCTGATTCCAGGCGGGTGCACCCACAGAAAAGGCTCTCCCCTGGGTTGCCGTCGACACCGCCTGCCGGCACCCGAGGAGGCCCTGTCTGGGAGCAAGACAGGCTGGCTGGGGTTGCTGCTGGCAGATGGTCCCCATAATCCCCGGTCCTAAGCCATGTAGGGCTTTATAGGTGATTACCAGCACCTTGAATCTCATTCGGAGGGCAACCGGCAGCCAATGCAGCTCTCACGAGGAGGGTGTAATATGGGATTATCGATCCTCCCATCACAACCTACGCGGCCGCATTCTGCACCAGTTGAAGCCTCCAAGTGGTCCTCAAGGGCAGCCCCATGTAGAGAGCATTGCAGTAGTCCACACGGGAGGTAACGAGCGCATGGGTAACCGTACGTAAGGCATCTCGGTCCAGGTAGAGGCGAACTGGCAAGGCATAACCTGAGCAAATGGCCCCCTGGCCACGGCTCCTACATGGTCTTCCAAACTGAGCCCATGAAGCCTATGAGGGCCCAATGGAAGCCCAAAGGCAAAACAGACACCCCCATGACTAAGTTCAAGTGCTTTGATTTCTGCTCTTAGAACCATTCATTTAGGGACCGTTCGAAGTTACAACGGCGCTGAAAAAAGTGGTTACTCACACTTAGGACCATTGCAGCAGCCCCTCATGGTCAGGTGATCAAAATTCAGACGCTTGGCCACTGGTTCACACTTACGACCATTGCAGCGTCCCGGGGTCACAGGATCCCCTTTTTGCGACCTTCTGACGAGCAGAGTCAATGGAGAAGCCAGATTCATTTCACAGCTACATTACTAACTTAGCAACTTCAGTGATTCACTTAACAACCCTGGCAAGGAAGGTGGTAAACGGGGCAAAACTCACTTTAAACAACTGCCTTCCTTAGCCGTAGAACTTTTGGGCTCAACTGTGGTTGTAAGCCAAGGACTAGTTTTATTCTTCTCCTGTGCAGGGCTGTTACCGAAGTCCTTCGCTGTGACCATTGTGTGTGTGTGTGTGTGTGTGTGTGTGACCCCACGCACTGACCTTTTCATTCTTTATTCTTTGTTCCCTCCACAGGGCCAACTATGGCTTTGTCTATGTGTTTGACATGGAGCAGAATAAGCGGACACTTAAGGTACTCAGGTTTGATACCTATGGAGACTCTCCACCATCCAGGTCACGGTTGTCCCAAAGGTGCTTTTTTCAAGAGGCAACTGGACTTTCTGATTTTTTTTTCCTTTTGAAGACGTTTCACTTCTCCTCCAAGAAGCTTCTTCAGTTCTGACTGGATGGTGGGGAACGGAAGGATTTATCCTCCTTGCAGACAGCTGGTCATTTGCATCCTTTTTAGGGAGCTGTTGAGGCCGCTTCGAGGTTTATTTTTGTCATCAGGGTCACCTGAGTGGTGCAGATGAGCGTGGAGCCTTCTTGGCTGCAGGATGCTTTCTGCCCTGTGTCCCTTTACCGCTGCACACTGGCGCAGGCAGCTGGGGGCTGCCCGCATCCCAAACTGAAGGGCAAATGGCTCCTGCAGTCTGCAGTCCCTCTGGAGATCAATTCACAACAAAGGACCTGCTGTCTGCAAGGAGTACAAATCCTTCCATTCGCCACCATCCAGTCAGAGCTGAAGAAGTTCCTTGGATGATAAGCGAAACGTCTTCAAAGAAAAACCAGAAAGTCCAGTTGCCTCTTGAAAAAAAGCACCTTTGGTACTCAGAGTTGGGACTTTTGAGTCCTTTAGCACAGGGGTCCCCAGCGCCTGGTCTGCAGACCGGTACTGGCCTGTGGCCCATTGAGAACCGGGCCACACAAGTGGCAGGAAAGCGCGCAAGCACACTGAAGCTCCTTTTGCACAAACAGTGGGCTAGCGCATGAAACCACCCACTCTTTCCCCATCCACTCTTTCTGCGCCAGTACCACAGAGCTGGAAAGGTTGGGGAGCCGCTGCTCCAGCATGGTCCTTTCCCTAAGGACCAAACATCCAGCTTGTTCTTCTGGCTAAGGGAAGCCTCGTTGGAGTGTCCAGAGCTGCGAGCCCAGCAATGTTGAGGGAGGTCCTCCAGAACCCTTCTGGGTTGCCCAGTGTGGCCTCTAGCTGCCTCCTGGGGCAGGTGAACCCATCAAACCTGGGAAATACACAGCCTACCTGTGCTCTCCCACTGAAATCCCCTCCCTCCCTCCCTTCCCTCTGTTTCCTTTGCTCCCCTCCCCACAGATCGACGCGCATGAGGACGATGTGAATGCCATCACTTTTGCAGACAACAGTTCCCACATTGTCTTCTCGGGAGGTGACGACGCCTTATGCAAGGTGTGGGACCGGCGCACCATGCGAGAGGATGACCCCCAGCCTGTGGGGATCTTGGCAGGGCACCAGGATGGTATTACCTTTATCGACAGCAAGGTGAGCACAGCTCCTGCTTAGCTTAAAGCGGAAATGTCCAACTTTTAAGACCTTTGTGGACTTCAACTCCCAGAATTCCTCAGCTGGCATGGCCAAGGTTCAACACCCTGACCTAAAGCTTTTCTCAGGGACAGTTGCAGCCATGTTTGGTGGTCACTAGAAAACTGGTTTAAGGAAACCCTTGGGGTTCTTTCCCTTTTAAAGATCTCATCCACAGATTCTGCAGAACCCAGTTATTTATTTTCCTTTAAAAAAAAAAAAGCATGGAATCTGGATGGTTGAATTCCTTTAAACTCCCAGGGGGCAGGGGTGGGCTGCTACTGGTTCACCCCAGTTTGGGCGAACTGATACTGAACCGGTAGCTAATCTTACGGCCAGTTCGGCAAACCGGCAACTCCCACCCCTTGCTGGCCCTGCTCCACCCCTCCTAGAAGTCCCCACGTGGCCCATGCTTGGAGAAGGCGAAAATAGGTTCCGGAAAGCCGGAAACGGGCCCGGGGAGGCCATTTTTGTCCCCCTACAGACTCAAGGAAAGCCTCCAGAGCCCGTGCAGGGCGAAATCGCACCCTCTCCCCATCATGGTGCAGGAGGCTGACTGGGCCACACCCACCATGGCCACACCCACCCAGCAACCGGGCAGAGAACCGGTTGCTAAAACTTTTGAAGCCCACCCCTACCAGTGGGAAACAGCCACTGTTGGAGGTTAATGGAAGACACCTTCCAAAATTGAATGAATCATTCAGGGAAGCAAAGAAAAATCCAAATTAAGGTTCCTTTTATTCTCCCAGATGTGGCCCTTTAGAGACAGCCATTAAAGAAGTTTTAAGTTTGTTTTGAAGTTTAGGATGGAGGCTTTCAAATGGTTTCTTCAGCTGCTGTTTTCTTATTCCCTCAGGGAGACGCTCGGTATTTCATCTCCAACTCCAAGGACCAGACCATTAAGCTGTGGGACATACGCAAATTCTCGGGCCAGGAGGGCCTCGAAGCATCCCATAACGCTGTCACTCAGCAGATCTGGGATTATCGCTGGCAGCAGGTACCCAAAAAAGGTATGCGGCCCCCTGCTTTAACGTGACAGGCTGGAGTGAATGAAGAGTATACATGTGTTGTGGCCTGTCAGCTGCCGGCCCCTCCAGCAACCAAATCAGAGGAAGAGGAGGCTTGGGAGTCAGGGTCAGCAGCAAGCCAACGTGGGAGCTCCGAGGGGGAAGAGGAAATGGAGGGAGAGAGAGAGGTGGAGCCAGGACCATCCTGCAGCCCTCAGATGGAGAGTCAACAGCCCCTAGGTCTGGAACTGGCTGATGAGGAAGAGGAGGAACAGCTGAGTCCAGTGCCTGACGCACAGATGGTCAGAAGGGAGAGGAGAGGAGAGCATGGAAATCTATGGGCCAGTCCTTGGGATGGAAGAGCCACTGCTGCTAGCGAAGCCCCACCTGGGGATAAAAGGCAGGGGGCGGAGATGAATAGATGTGGCATACAACTACATCTTCTGGAAGGACAGACATGTTAGCCTGCAGTGAGAGAGAAACTTCTTGCTGGGGCTGCCGGGGCTCCTAATAAAGGAACTTTTGAGTTCACTCCAGAGGGTTTGTCATGTTTGGGGAGCTGCTTCAGAACAACGTGTGTGCACAGCACAACTTTAATCTAGCTCAGGGCTGCTCATGGCTGCCTGGGGAATTCTGGGAGTTGAAGTCCACAGGTCTTGCTCAGATTGGACATCCTTCCTTTCCTTTCTTTCCCCAGCCCGACATAAAACAAAACTTGCAGGTGACACTTCTCTCATGACCTACCGGGGCCACGGAGTCCTGCACACCCTAATCCGCTGCCGCTTCTCCCCGCCTCACAGCACGGGACAGCAGTACATTTACAGTGGCTGCTCCACAGGGCGGGTGGTAGGTAAGTGGCTCGGGAGCCAGAGCGCCCTCTAGTGCAAGGAAAAGATACAGAACAATTTCATTTGAGTGGAAGGGTGGGATTGGCCAGGAGAGGAGATCCAGGGATCCACTTGGGATTGCTGGCGCAGACCCCGCCCCCCCCAAGTAAAAGTCAAATGGCAATTGAGAGCCGGTTTGGTCTAGTGGTTAAGGCAACAGGCTAAAAAACAAGAGGTCATGAGTTCTAGTCCCCCTTTTAGATGTGAAAGCCAGCTGGGTGACTTTGGCCCAATCACCAGGTACCAGTGAGTTGTGATCCCATCTTAGACACGAAAGCTGGCTAGATGACTTTGGGCAGGTCCCTCTGTCTCTGAGCCCACCCAACTCCACAGGTTTGCTGGTGTAGGAAAAAAATACCACGAGGGTGGTGTGTTGCACACATTCATTGCCTTGAGTAACTTTTCAAAATAATGAAGGTGGAATCCAAATAAATAAAGAAGTGAATTTGTTGAAAGACTGGGAAGGGAGTGGCAGGCTAAAAACGTAAAGCCACATAAAACTTCCTCTTCGATATTCTTAGTTCTTCTTTTAAGGCAAGAGTTTGATCATCTTTTCCCACGGATTATACTGACATAAAGGGCAGGCGAGAACTCGGAAATACCCGTTTTTATTTACAGCTGGAACATTGGGAGAGACGGTCTTTTTAATTGGCCTGCCTGAAAGTCCAATTCGCCTAGAATCAAATCTCGGAGCCCTCCCCCACGCAATCCTCTAGAACAGGGGTGCCCTCCTTTTCCCCCTTGCTCTATTAACCCTTCCTCTCTCTTCCTCTTACCCACCTGTCCCCCCTCTCAGTCTACGATCTCCTGAGTGGCCTCATTGTGAAGAAACTGGTCAATCACCAAGCCTGCGTGCGGGATGTGAGTTGGCATCCGTACGAGGAGAAGATTGTTAGTAGCTCGGTGAGTAGCGGGAACCGATGGTGGGGATGGATGAATTCACCTTTAGGGGGAGTAGTGTTTGGTTTCCCAAAAGCACGAAGCCGACTCCTCATCTCAATAAAACCTCTTTTATTTAGTTTAAAATGAATTTTCCAGCAAGGTCCCAGCCAACAGTCTTTTAAAGAGATTTTATAACTACAGAATTTTATCAGGCTTGGAGAGCTGCCAGGCCAATATCTTCCAAACTCCACTCTGTAGCAGACAATACTTGGCAAGAAGTCAGGAGCAGATCTTCACCCTAATGAATTGAACTAATTGTCTCCTGCAAACACCACCCCCCTTTCACTCCTCTTTATTCTCTATGGGAGGGGCCATTCACTGTCCACCTGTGGCTTTACTCCCCAGTTGACCCTTGTTCCTTAACTGTTCCCTTCTCCTAGCAGCTCTGTGCACGTGTACACTGGGAACAGGCTCCAGCTGTTCTTCTGCCTTACTGATCTCTGACTCCGAAGGCAGCTGATAACTGTCAGGAGGCCCTGGCCCCATCTCTGCCTCCGACGCAGAGCCCTCGTCAGAGCCTTCCCCAGACTCCAGGACTGGCCCAGGTTCCTCCCCAAAGTCCTCACTGTCTGACTCTGCTGCCAGCTCTGCTGGTGGGCCACAACAAGTAGCACAGTGTTGCTGTGTTGTGTTTCTTCATTTTATGACTTGTCCAAAGGCATTTAAGAAAGGTGCCTTTTTCTAGCCAGGGGGCTCCAAGTTCTTTGAAGCCTGTCTTCCGCTTACAACTTGATCATTTAGTGACGGTTTGAAGTTAACAACGGTGACTGGAGAAAGGCAGCTTTTATTTACTTTTACTTAACAACATAGAAACAGAAATTTGGGGCTCCGTTGGGGTCATAAGGTGAGGGCTACCTGTACTATTTTCTATATCTGGATGGCCTTTGGGTCACAGAGTCAGCAGGGCGAGTCACTTTCAATTCGAATAACCTTAATTCAAGTCATAATTCAAGGACTACCTGTAATCCCTGAATAGAAACAATAAATAACACACATTCTGTCCTCCCTCTCTCTTCTCTCCCCTTTTTTCTCTCCTTTCCTGTCTTCTCTCTCTCGCAGTGGGATGGAAAAGTGTGTCTCTGGGAGTATCACCAAACGGACTATGGCGAAGATGATCTTGACGACTCCCAGCAGCTCCTAACGGCCCAAGAAAAGGACCCCCAGCTGGACGTCCCCCCACACCAGTAGCCTCCCCCTCGCTTGTCCGCCACCGGTTCCCCAGTTTGGGGCTCCCTCAGGGCTGAGAACGAGGCGGGGAAACGACATCTTGCGTTGCCAATCGTTTTGAGGGTGGTTGTTTTTTTTGCTGGGGCGGGAAGACTTCCACCTTCTCGAATGAACCGATCTTCTGTCTCCGAGGACTCCGGCGTCATCGGCTTGAGGACACGGATAACCATCCCGCTGGTTGGATCTTAAGGACAGCTACAAAAATTTTGCCGGGGAAAGAAACAGCGAACCACACAGCCGGATGTCTTTTGTCTCTGCTGGGCTGCTTCTGTATCCTTGCAGATGAGCCTCCCGCCAATCCTGGTCGGAGGGGGACAGCTGGCCCGGGAATAGGGGGCAGTGAAATTCACATCTGGAGGGCTACGGCTGGAAAGCCTGATGGGCCCTCGGAAGGAGTCCTCCTCCTCTTGGGATATGTAGAATCATGACGGGGAATCACCCCAACAGCAGCCCAGCTGGTTCCTCCCTGCAGACAACGCACCTGCATAGTTTTCGGGGGCAACTTCTAAAACTTGACCTCGGTCTGGAGCTTATCAGGGAATTGGGGGGCGGGAATATATATCCAGTTTTCCTCCAGATCTGAGCAACAGCAAGGCCACTTCCAAGTGATGGAGATCCCCCAAAGATCCCTCTTGCGTTCCGAAGATCCTCCGGGGTGTGTGTGGTTTGATTGAAATGGCTTCCCCCTCTTTTCTCAGAGGGATTCTTGCAAGATATTTGTAGGTTGACATGAAAACATTAGCGGCTTTTGGAGATTCGTGACTGGAGGGACAGTTTGAGCTTCCCAGCTGCCAATCTCTTCCTCTTCTCCCAGATACTGATGGTGTGTCTTCTTTGCATCGGCCCCATCGTCCTCGGTCTCACACACATGCACCAAAGTAGGGGGACCCCTTTTTGTCTCTTCTCGAGGGCCAGGCCTCCTTGGAAAAGCGGGGTGCTATCATCTTTAGCCTTAAAAGATGCCCCCAGTCTGACCCTGCCGTGGCTAACCTCAGCTCTTTTTCCTCACAGATGGTCTCATCTGCTTTGTAAATATTAACGTTGAGACTCTTGCAAAGAAGGGGCTTTTGGGGTACCTGAAGAGTGGGGGTTTTAATAAATAAAATTTAAGTATAAATAAATAAATTAAATAAATGGATGGATGGAAGGGGCGTGTGAAGGGCGGGGGGGGAGTTGTAGTTTGAGAAGGAGTTCACCCCCACACACACACACAATCCTTCCCCAGGGTCCTGCCTTCTGGGGGGGAGAATAGAGGGGAGGGGTCCATGCTGAGGGTCCCTTCCAAATCTAGGTTTTTATAGAAGGGAGGAGGGTCTTCCCCTTCCCCCCTTGTCCGTTTCAGGGGTGATGCAAAGAGCTGTTTTTTGTCTGAAATAAAGTGGTTGAAATTTGATTGGTTTTGGATTTCTGCGCTGCTGATCAAAGACAGATCCAACCCAGAGCGTAAGGAGAAATTTCCTGACCGTGAGAACAATTAACCTGTGGAACTGCTTACCACCAGAAGTCATGGGAGCTCCATCCCTGGTGGTTATTAAGAAGAGATTGGACAGCCATTATTTGTCTGGAATGGTCTAGGACGGTGATGGCGAACCTTTTTGGTGTGTGCCAAAAGCAGATCCTAAACCTATGATGGCAAACCCAGGTGGCATGCGGAGCCATTTGTGTGGGCCTCAGCCAAAGTTACCTGCACTGCGCATGCACGCGCCTCCCAGCTGGTTATCGGCCCATTCGAGGCCTTTTTTGGCCTCCCAGAGGCTCAAGGGAAGCCTGTGCAGCTTTGGAAGGCTGAAAAATGGGCCTTCCGGAAATTCCAGAAATGCCCGTTTTCAGCCTCCGGAGGGCCTCTGGAGCCCAACTGGGAGGTGCATGCATGCACAGTGCTTGTCAGATGCTACATCTTTCCTATGGAGGGGTGGAATTTTACTGGTTCAGACTGGTTCGGGTGAACTATTACCTCCGACGATCATCTGGCAGCTAACTGGTTTGCTCTGACGATCATGTCCACCTCCCACCCCTGCGCTGTATGTACCTAGATCCTCTCAACTGATTCACGGGGCAGAGCGGACTGCGGCTGCTCAGCTGTGTCACTCCCCAGTAGTAACATAGCAGGTAAGTGTTTTCGAAAAGCAGTCTGCTTGTGCAAAGCACACGATCTCCGAACCAGTTGTTACACTGTCAGCATCCCACCACTGACCGGCGGCTGTTATATAGAAGTTGAGTTGACAAAAATCAGAAAGGAGAAGGTGATAAGGTTAGCTGGGAAACCCAAAGGAAGTAATCAAAACCATTCAAAAGCAAAAGTTTAAAATACTTCAGAAATGTGGAAAAATATGGCCTACTTCACTTAATCCTCCAGGGAAAGATTGAAGGCAAATGAGGTCCAGGCAGAAGAATAACCTGATGGCTTCAGAAGCTAAGGGACTGGGTTTGGACAAAACTCAGCAAGCACTTTTTCTTGCGGCTGTTGATCAAAATCAAAAGGGCCTTGGTGGTGCAGGCTGTTAAAACGCCTAGCGCTTAGTTCCAGCTGCCTGCAATTACTGCAGGCTCGAATCCCACCAGGCTCAAGGTTGACTCAGCCTTCCATCCTCTCGGGGTAGGTAAATTGAGGACCCAAGATTGTTGGGGGCAATAAGCTGACTTCGTAAAAATGCCGCTTAGTAATAAGCAGGCATATACAATGGAATGAAGGCTATTGCTGAGCACACTGGGTTGTATCCCAAAAATTGTAAGCCGCCCTGAGTCTTCGGAGAAGGGCGGCATATAAATATGAATTTAAAAAAAAAATTGGATCGCCAGCGTCCGATGATGGATATGGCACAAGAAGAAGCAGCTTGGGTAGCGGGTTGGACTAGATGACCTACAAGGTCCCTTCCCACTCTATTCTGAACAATTGAGTCTCCACTTCCAATCTCTTGATGGGGAATAAATTAAAATTTGGTGAGGGGGAGGAATGGAAGGATAGGAGAGAGAGAGAATAAGAGCAATTTGAGGACTCCTGATCTCTTAGGGTGAGGAGACCAATTTGCTTTGGTTGGCTTTTCCTTTTTAATAAGGTCTCTGACCTCAGAAGTAGGTCCCAAAGGGTTCAACAAAGGAGGAAAACTCTGGGTCAAAGTTTTTTCCAGCCTTCTTTTTTTTCTTTTTTCGAGATCATTGCCAACCGATCCTTGATCTCCACCCACCGAAGGCCATAAGGGACAGCCGGTCCCCCTAATCCTTGTGCCCTTCTGTCCTTCGGTCGGCTGTTCGAGCCCAGCTCGGGCGATGTGCCCACAGCTGTCGCCGGGCGTCATTTTTAACATGATGGGTTCCCCCCCAACCCGCCTCCACTCGCTCCCGTCGGCTCCTTTTCTCCTTCGTCCCTCGCTGCCGGGGCATCTTCGCGTCTTCCTTCAGGTGGGCTGATCCAAAGAGGGGAGGGCATGGCAGAAGGAACAGCCCCCCAAAGGCCCTTCTCACTGCTGGCCACGGGCGCGGGGTGGGCCCGAGCCCTGGGCCAGGCGCTGGTGGTTTTCTGGAGCAACCAGTATGCTTGGCTTCTTGGGGTGCCAGGCCTCCGTCGCGCTTACCACCTGTGGCTGGCCTCCGTGGTCATTTTTGGGCCCCTGCTTCAGTTCTACGTCAATCCCCGGGCCATCTTTGCCAACCATCACAACTTCTTTAACATGTGAGTGCGTGTGTGTGTGTGTTTTTCTTGGGTGGGGGGGGTTGGCGAGTGTGGTGGGGGCAGCGATCAGCTCGAGGGAAATAAAGCAATTAAAATTTTATTTACTCGATTACATTTTATTTGATTTCTACCATCTTTTTAATAGCTAAATCTTCTTTGCACAAGGTCACCCAAGGTTACAGCTAGCCCTCGACCTACACAACCATTTGTTCAGTGACTTTTCAAAGTCACAGCATCGCTGCGGGAAAAAAAATGTGTCTTAGGACCGTTTTTCGCACTTAACGACCGTTTCAGCGTTTCCCCTGGTTGCATGATCAGAATTCAATCAATCAGAGTTGGAAGGGACCTTGTAGGTCATCTAGTCCAGCCCACTGCCCAAGCTGGTGCTGCTGCTTGTGCCGTATCGAGACGCTTGACTCATATTTATGATGGTCGCAGCATCCCGGGGTCCCGCCATCCCCCTTCTGCGACCTTCTGACAAAGTCAATGGAGAAACCAGATTCACTTAACCTGTGTAACTGACTTAACGACTGCAGTGATTCACTTAACAACCGTGACAAGAAAAGTCATAAAACGGAGCCAAGCCCCACTTAACAAACATTTCACTTAGCAACAGGAATTTGGGACTCAATTATGGCCATAACTTGAGGACTACCTGTAGTCCATGCTTCCAGCTTTAACAGCTTCATATAACAGATACAACAAGTAGTCCTCAATTTATGACTGCAATTGAGCCCTGAAATAAGGTCGTAAGTCATGCTGGTTGTTAAGCAGATCACCGAATGACCACGCCTGGTTTTTTTAAAAATGCATTCATTCCTTCAATTTCCATGGCCCCCCCAACTCAACTAAGTGACACTTGATTTTTTTTATATATGGCGGTCGTTCAACAAATCTATTGTCCACCCTGGGTGTCTTGTGTTGGAACCGCCAGTTTCCAGCAAAACAATGTCGTAAATCAGGTGAATGTGGGCACCACAAAAGGCTGTAAATGCAGACCAGTTGCTGGGATGGGAGTGGCCGGCCATCAGGATTTTGAAACCGGATCATAAATAGCCCTGGAACTTCAAATAGTCGCTAAATGACTCGTTGTAAGTCGAGGACTACCTACCCTTGCTTTCAAAGTTCATATCTTTCCATTAATCCATTCTCTGGTGGATCTGAAGTGTCGCCATTCTTTCACCCGGCTGCATCATTATAAATTGAATGAAAAGAAAAATCTATACAGGTAGTCCTTGGCTTACAACAGTTCATTTAGTGACTGTTCAAAGTTACAATGACACTGAAAAAAGGGAACGTTTTTCACTTTTAACAAACCGTTGCTGCATCCCCCGGAGGTCATGTGCTCCAAATTCAGCCGCTTGGCAACCGATTGTATGTGTGACGGTCACAGCGTCCCTGGGTCACGTGATCCCCTTTTGCGACCAGCAAAGTTAATGGGAAAGCTAGATTCCCTTAACGGTATTACTAACGGAACAACTGCAGTGATTCTCTTAACAACGGCAGCAAGAAAGGTCGTAACATGAGCCAAAACATCACCTAAACGCCTGTCTCGCTTAGCGATGCAAATTTCGGACTCAATTGTGATTGTTAAGTCCAGGGCTACCTGTAATTCAGCATCTTACCTGGAACCAGGAATCCTTGGAACATCCAGGTGGAATGTGGCCATCCTAGCATGCACAGATCCTGGCTTGTTTCCCTCTTGCTCATCCTGGCTCCGTTCAGATCGGTGATTCTCACCCTACCCCTCATCCTGTTTTTTCTCATCCCAGAAAATTTGTCAGATCTGCCTGGGGCTGGACTTGCATTTTCCTCGGCGGCTTCATCCTTCCTGTGGTCTACCTGGCCACCCACCAGATTCTGCTCACCTTCCGCCACCTGGCCCGCTTGGCAGTGGGCGCCGGCCTCTGGCTCGGCGCCACCGAAGCCTTCCTGCTGATCGAGAACCTAACTGGCTACTGCTTCGACCCCGTGCCGGAAGGGATCCTGGTGAACAGCCTGCCGGACAAGTGGACGTGCCTCCACAAAGGCCATAAATGGCACGGCTACGATGTCTCGGACCACACCTTCCTGCTCACCTTCTGCTGCCTGCTGATGGTGGAGGAGATGGCCATCTTCCGGCGTTACCTGGCTCAGGGCCACCCTGCTGGAGTTCCGCTGCGCCTCATCTTCCTGCTTAACATCCTCCTCCTCCTCCTCTGGAACTTCCTGCTGGCGTGCACGGTGGTTTACCTCTACGACTACAGCCACAAAGTCGTAGGAGCTGCCATCGCCACCCTGTGCTGGTTTCTCACCTACCGGTGCTGGTACGCTGCCCATGTTCCCCGGGGAGACCCGGCGCCGGCCTCTTTCTCCGGGGAATCCCGAAAGAGGCCATGAGGCAGAATTGAATGTCTGCTGAAAGTCGGAGCGCTCCGTCAGCTGGCCCAAATAAAGGGAGGACTCTTTCCAAAGCTCTTTGTGGTTTCTGGGGCACCAGGTCTTATTTTCGGGGGATGTCATCCACTGACTAACCTCACTTGTGTGTGTTGCCCCTGGCCTCCTTTTCGCTGTCAGAGGCCTTCAGGAACTACTACTTCTGTGGCCGGCAAGGCTTTCCTGAAAGCTTCTGCAGCCAATAACAGCCGATAACTCAGGATCGATCTGGAGCTTTGTTATCAGCTACAGAGGCCTTCAGGAAAACCTTGCCAGACTTGCCAGCTGCCAAAGAAATGGACGGCAAGGCAGGTGTTGGGGTGTGCGAGGCCTGGCTACAACTGTCCAAAAGGAAGTAGTAGGGCAGCTCCAACCCCCATCCCTACCCTAGCTTAATTTTTACCCTTGCACCTGGAGTGGGCAAGGTCTTAATTAGGGCTTATTTTGCGGGTAGGGCTTATATTGGGCACCTGTGTAAAAATCAAGCTAGGACTTACTTTCAGGGTAATCGTATTTTTGGGGAAACAGTATTATATTATTACTGATCATCACACAGTCAGCCAGATATTCAGACTGGGTTTAACATTTTTCGGTACCTATCGAGTCCTTACCAAGGACCTAGGCAGATTATTGTTATTGTTGTTGTTTTAATTAATTAGGGAACTTTTTACAGCTATCACTAGAACACTGTTTCTCAACCTGGACTGCTTTAAGACGGATGGACTTCAACTCCCAGAATTCCAAAGTGGAAGGAGGGGGGGTTGGAGGAATAGAGAATTCTGGGAGTTGAAGTCCACCGGCCTTAAAGGGGCCAGGGTTGAGAAACACAGCTAGAACATAATGATAACGGTGGTGATGATAATGGGGTGATGACACGTGTGGAATATTTTTTCCAAGCTTGGTGCTGAGCTGGCTAAGGAGTTGGGACAAAATCCACTGGGAACAAGTCCAGCCAAAGAAGATTTTTCTGCATTTTCTTATGTTATTGTTCATTTCTCTTGGCAGGGACAGACAGACAGACAAAAATATAATTCTGTCACACTATCTGTCTATCTCCATTTTGCTATATCTACTATCTCTCTATATCTATCTATCTACCTACAGTTATCTATCTACCCATCCATCATCCTCTCATCTATATCTATCCATCTATCCATCTATATCTATCATCTATCTCTATATTTGTCTGTCTGTCTCTGATTTATCTTTCTAGCTACCTACATACCTATCTTACCTATTTACACTTTTCTATCCATCCATCCATCCATCAATTATCATGTATCCATCTCTACCATCTACCTACCTACATTTTTCAATCCATCCATCTATCCCATCGATTCCTTTATCACCCAGTATTTCTCATTCCTTGGCCGCTTTAAGATCTGTGGCCTTCAATGCCCAGAATTCCCCAGCTGATAAGGCTGCCTGAGGAATTCTGGGTGTTGAAGTCCATCGGTCTTCCAAGTGGCCAGGAGTTGAGATATTCCGCAGAGACCATCCTCTGACCAAAATAAAACGCTGTGCAAACCCGAAGTGGAGCCCTCGCCTCACAATCAGGAGGCTGTGAGTTTGATCCTAGTCAGAGGCTGATATTTGGAATAGACTTTCCCGCTCGAGTAGAGGCTTGGACTAGATCAGTGGTCGCCAACCGGTGGGCCGCAGATCACTGGTGATCCGTGAGAAAATTTTGGTGGTCTGCAGAGAAATGTCACCCCCAGAGCATCCCCCAAAGCAATTAATCCAGGCTGCGCAGAAACACAAGGCTGTGCTGCCCACATGGCCTGCAGGAACCCTCCCTGCCCACTCACTCCTTACCTGGCAAACTTGCCTGCTAAGTTGCTATTTTTCCTTTTTTAAAAAAAATTCTGACCATCATCTGTTCTGCTGTGCCGGGAGATTTAGATTAGCTAGAAAGCAGGAAATGGTTGGATTTCTTGCTTTCTAGATAATCTTTAGATCTTTGGCTCTTTTTAAGCAGAACCTTCCTTAGGACTGAAGCTTCTATTATTCAGTGCAGACTCAGGTAGCCGATGGCAGATAGATCTCTGAGTGAATATGATTCTATGAGTAACTCAATCTGCTTGCTTTGCCTGATTTTGGGTAAAAGTTGCTCTTTTTTAAATAAAAAATTCAATATTTACATACATGGTGTGGTGTGAGTTAATTTTGTGGGTTTGCTTGCTAGCAAATTTTATGAGTTTGCTTGCAGGAAAATTTTATGTGACAGACTCAGGTAGCCAATGCCAGAAAGATAGATCTCTGAGTGAATCTGTGATTCTGTGAGCAATTCAATCTGCCTGCCTGCTTTGCCTGATTTTGGGTAAAAGTTGCTTTTTTTATTATAAAAAATTCAATATTTACATAAATATTTATAAT
Organism: Naja naja; assembly: GCA_009733165.1. NCBI lineage: Eukaryota > Metazoa > Chordata > Lepidosauria > Squamata > Elapidae > Naja > Naja naja. The sequence goes on from CM019155.1 coordinate 148,057,427, forward strand.
ATTTACATATAAGCCATGCCCAGCCAGTCACATGATCACCAAGCCACACCCACAAATTAGGCCCCTCAGAACCGTTAAGAAATTTGAATCTGAATCCCGTTGTGTGTGTTGTTGTTATGTTGTGTGGCTGAGAGAGAGAGGGATGAATCGAATCTTTCTCTCTCTCTCTCTCTCCCACCAACGACAGGAAGCCACGTCAATCAAAATTCATATTAGTAGTCCCCGGGATTTAAAATTATGAATTTGGTGGTCCCTGAAGTTCAAAAGGTTGAAATGACCCTGGACTAGATGACCTCCAAAGGTCCCTTCAAGCAATTTTATTTTTTATTTATTTTATTTATTTATTCGGTTAGTCAATTGCTTACAAGATAATAGGTATAAGTATAAACATAGTTATAAATACATGGATACATATAAGAAAATAAAAGAAACAATAGGACAGGGACGGTAGGCACTTTGGTGCACTTATGCACGCCCCCTACAGACCTCGTAGGAAGGTTAAAGTTTTTGGGGTTTGGGGAAGAAACCACAGTCAGGTAGAGTATTCCAGACATTGACCACTCTGTTGCTGAAGTCGTATTTCCTGCAATCAAGTTTGGTGCAGTTAACCATGAGTTTGTATCTATTGTGTGCTCTTGTATTGTTATGGTTGAAGCTGAAGTATTCATTGACAGGTAGGACATTGCAATGTATGATTTGATATACTATACTTAGATCGGACCGAAGGCAGTAGTTCTAGGTTTTCTAGGTCTAGAACCTCAAGTCTGGTGGCATAAGGTATTCTGCAATGAGTAGAGGAGTGGAGAACTCTTCTTGTGAAATATTTCTGGACTTTCTCTACTGTTAATATCAGATACATAATGTGGGTTCCAGACTGGTGAGCTGTATTCAAGTATTGGTCTAGCAAATGTTTTGTATGCTCTAGTTAGTAGTGTGATATTACCAGAGAAAAAGCTACGTAGAATTAGGTTAACAACTCTTAATGCCTTTTTGGCTATGTAGTTACAGCACTTAGATCATTTGAGATGAGTACTCCAAGGTCCTTGACAGAGTTTGGATCATCAACAAGGTCTCGACTATTCAGCTTGTATTTTATTTTCTGATTTTTTTTGTCAATATGTAAGACAGAGCATTTATTTGTTGAGATTTGAAGTTGCCATTTGTTTGACCATTCTGACCATTCTGATATATAGTCAAGGTCTTTTTGAAAGGTAGCAGAATTATCTATGGTGTTGAATAGCTTTACATCATCAGCGAAGAGAATGCAATTGCTCTTAATATGATCACAGAGGTCATTTATGTAGAGTATGAAGAGAGTTGGACCTAGAACACTGCCTTGAGGGACACCACTGTTGACAGGTACAGAATTTGATAGGACGTTTCCAATTTTGACCATTTGTTGTCTGTTTGACAGGAATGCTTCTATCCAGTTATGCAGGTGTCCAGAGATACCATAAGATTTTAGTTTTAATAGTAGTTTGTCGTGTACCACTGAAGTCAGCGCTATTGTTTTGCCCCTATGTTTTTGCAGTGTAAGAGTTGCAGATTACAGGATAGTTTTTCTGAAACCAAATTGTTTATTAGAGAGTAGGTTGTTTGTCTCTAAGTGGAGGATAATGGATTGGTTAATAATTGATTCCATGACTTTACAGGTGCAGCATAAGGAGATTGGTCTGTAATTTTCAACTAAGCTGGGGTCTCCCTTTTTGAAAATGGGGATGACATGGCTAGTGACCATAGGTTTGGCATGGAGCTGGTCCTGAAAGATTTTTCAAAGATTATGCTTAGAGGTTGGCTATGGCAGAGGATAGCTTTTTAAGAAGTAGGCACATATTCCATCGGTCCAGTAGATAGAGATGGTTTTAGATTGCATAGTGCTTTTTCAACATTGTCTTCTGTAGAATCTATATTTATTAGATCATTGTAGTTTTCTGTGGTTCGACTAGGAAATACTGGGCATGATCCACTGCTGTTTACAAATACTCAGCCAAAGAATGTGTTAAAGGGTTGGCTTTAATGATGTCGTCATTGCAGTCTTTTCCATTAGGTCCTTTCAGGGATGGGATGGACCTTGAGTCTTTTAGTTTGTTGTTTACAAAATTGTAGAAAGCGCGGGTGGAATTGGTGCATAGAAGGTTTTCCTCTTGCTTAATGTGATCCTTGGTGCATTCAGTCTTTTATCTGGTGGCATAAGTTTTTGTATCGGCTTTTGAAGTTGGCAACATGACCAGATTTGTTTTTTCACCAAAGTGATCTCTTTTTGGATTGAAGCTTCCTTATTGTTATGGGTAATCTGTTTTCTGGTTCTGGGAGTTGTTATTGGTACATATAGTTTGATGACTCTTTGGATTTCAAGTAAAAATATGTTGTAATGGTCTTCAACAGTATTGCATCCAGTGAATAGAGATTGCCAATCAAGGGATGAGAGATCGTTGTCTATAAGATCATAGTTGCCTTTTTTGAAGTTATAATTGGGGATCATGTTGTTGTGATGATTTTTGTGTGGACGTATGTTGAGACAAAAGTCAATCATGTTGTGGTCACTGTTGGAAAAGGGTTCTATAATTTGTATTCCGTAAACTGAATTCAAACTATTGCAGAAGATGAGATCGAGGCAGTTGTTAAGTCTAGTATTGTTGGTTACTAGTTGTTCCAGTCCCAGATTTGTTACAGCATTGTAGAAGGCTGCATGTATGGGTTCAGTTTTACATTCATTTAGGGTCCAGTTAATGTGAGGTAGATTGAAGTCACTAAGAAAGATAAAAGTATGTGGGCAGGATGTTGCCCATGTTAGTAGTGAATTTAGCTTGTTTACATGTTTGATGTCATAATCAAGGGCTCTGTAACATAGCAAGAATTGAAATGTGATATTTAAGGACAGTTCACAGATGATGGTCTCAGGAAGAGCAAACTCCTGGATAACTTGGATATTTTTTAGATGTAAGGACTTTTTATAGAAGATAGCAACACCACCTCCTCTACGGATTTCACGATCTGATCAGTAAACATGATAGTCTCTTATTGAGGTAATGGAGTCAGGGAGAGATGCGTTGAGCCATGTTTCACAGACAAATATGATGTCGAATTTTGCCATATTTTAGTAAGAGGAGAAATTCAGGTATTTTATTCACAAGGCTTCTTGCATTGAGTAGCTTGCATTTAAGGCCATTTGTAGTTTGAATTGAGGTAGTTAGGGGCATGCGTGCCTAGTCTTGGGTGATGGTGGATTGGTTGAAGTAGGGCTGGACCCTGGGTTGTGGGTTGTGTGACTTACTTTTGATACAGTCAGCACGGTAGTCAATGGAGATGGTTACCGATGGTGATGACCTCCGAAGCGGAATGGCGGGAATGGTTGGAGCAGCAATGGCGGCTGCGGCGGTATTGTGTTTCCTGGTCCCAGACTTTTTAGTTGAGGGGTCAGGGCGACCGATGCCGGTCAATGCCGGCTGGAGTGCTGGGCTGCCTCATCAGTTATTTATTTATTTATTTATTTTTTGGACTTGTATGCCGCCCCATCTCCGAAGACTCGGGGGGGCTCACAACTAAAACCACAACAATAAACAATTAAAAAGATTAAACCATAAGCCCAAAATTACAAGAATAAAATAACAATAATTAAGATATTTAAAACCCCATCCCCCCAGGAGGGTCACAGCCAGATTGGTCAAACAACCAGGTCTTCAAGTCGTGGCGGAAGGTCTGAGGTCAGCCAGGCAGAGCCCCAGGGGCAGTTGGTTCCAGAGGTCAGGGGCTGCTGACAGAATAGGCTCGTCGGGGACCGCCAGCTGACATTGGCTTGCCGGGACCCTAAGGAGTCCTTGCCTATGTGCTCGCACAGGGCGGTTGGCACTCAATATTGGCAGGAGTCGCTCCTTAAATATTGAGGACCCATGTCGTGAAGGACTTTGTATGTTAAAACCAGAACCCTGAATCTCACCGGCGCAACCGGCAACCAATGCAGGCCGCACAGGAGGGGGGTAATATGGGAGAATCGGGAAACTCCCATCACCACCAGCGCTGCCGCATTCTGCACCAGCTGAAGTCTCTGGATGGTATGCAAGGGCAGTCTAAATAGAAGGCGTTGCAGTAGTGGTCTAGAGGTAACAAGGGCATGAGTGACTGTGTGCAGGGCATCTCGGTCCAGAAATGGTGAAGCTGTGAACAAACAAGGTGGAGCTGGGCAAAGGCCCCCCAGCACGGCCCCACCTGCTCCTCCAACAGAGCGTACATCCAGGAGGACCCCAGATTCAGCCCTATCCACAGGGGGCAACACGCTCCCCTATGGCCAAGATGGATATTCCTGACTGGGCCAGATGCGGTATGCACAACCACTCAGTCTTGGCAGGTTGAGTGAAGCATGTTCCGCTCATCCAAATCCATACGCATCAAACACCAGGTCATCAGGGAGAGGCATCACTGATCTGGTTGGTGGAGATGTACAGCTGGGTGTCATCTGCATACTGATGGAATCTCACCCCAAACCACGGATGATCTCACCCAGCGGCTTCATGTAGATGTTAAATAAAAGGGGAGAGGACCGACCCTGAGGGACCCCACAAGAGAGCACCCTCCGGGTCGACCTCTGCCCCCCTGCCACACTCTGAGAGGTAGGTGAACCACTGAAGAACAGTGCCCCCACCAGGCCCCGAGGCGTCACAAAAGGATACCATGGTCGATGGTATCAAAAGCCGCTGAAAGTTCTAATAGGACCAGGACAGAGGAAAAGCCCCTGTTAGCTGGTATGAGGCAGCCTGGATGGACAGTGCGGCTGGTGGCAGTGATGATGGCGGCGTACCGCGTGTCCGGCGGTGGTGTTACAGCTGAAGATGGTGCTATGTTCTACTATGTGGGTCGGGATGACCGGTGTGGGCCGGCCGCAGGGATGATCATTGAGTCGCTGGCCGGGAAGAGAAAGATCTTGACGTCGCTTGGAAGGTCCAAACAGGACAATGGGGCGGCCATGTTGGATGGATGTGGTTATGGCCTCCTTATTTTCCCGGGGATTTTGTTGGGAGAACGGGCCGGGCTAGGATTGGCCCTGGCTCCCCAGATGATTGTGTACTGTCGGGACCTGTTAATTCTGCCTACGGAATGGATATTCCATCTTGGCTCTGCTGTCTGGAATTTTTTGTCATCTATTTATTATCCGTTTGGATTTTGCCCACCTGAATTCCTTTCTGCCATTAGAACCATCATCCTAGTATGGACGATGACAGGGTTTTTTATTTTTGGTCCCCCTGTCTCCTTTTGTCCCCTTTTTGTTTTGGGTGTGGCCCCGTTGTGGCGAGAGGACAATGGGGCTGCTGGTCTGCTGTGGTGGGAGGACAGCTGTACCTGGCCTATTAATCTTTTTTCTCTAGTGTTGACTCGGCCACCATTGTGAGAGGGTGGTGGCTGGACCATATACGATCCTGGTCCCCTGGATTGGCGGTGAGAGAGCTATCCAGGGAAAATGGCCTTGTCCTGGAGTTGTCAGCCAAATATATATATTACATCTGTCGACCAAATGGTACATCTTCCACCCCACCCCCTGTGGACAGTTTGGACTTTATGATTACTCGCTCTTACACTTCAGCAGAACTGCGGGTCCTCAGGACTGTTTCCCTGTCCTGGAGATGGCCCGTTGGTCTGCCAAAAGCCTACCTTGATGACGGATCCTGGGATCCCGAGAGGTGGCACAGTGCAACCAAGGGGCCAAATTTTAATAGGATATACAAGGGGAATCTTTTAGCTTTTTTAATTAGGAGTTTTAAAGGATTAGGGAGGGGAGTGGGAAACCAACCCGGTCGGGTTTCTGTGGTAGTCCCACTGGGGGATACCTTGGTTCAGTCGGATCGACATGGAGTCGCCGGGGAGCTGGGTGGTGATGCCTTTGGCGTCCATGGGGACGGGGTGGGGACTGTGATTCTGAGGGCGATCAGTTACGGCAGGAGATGGAGAGGCAGAGGGCTGAATCATGATTTGGGAGCGCGCCCCCGCTATCTTCGAGTGGTGGCGTGCTCCGACCCTCTTGCTTCCACCCGCTCCCCCAGGGGCTCGGGAAATGTGGCCCCTGGGCTTAGGCTGGTTTATTTGAACGCCAGGTCTGTGGTAAATAAGGCGCCCCTCCTCTGCGAACTCATTGAGGAGGCCACGGACCTGGCCTGCATCACGGAAACCTGGTTGGGACTGGAGGAATTCCCCTCTATGATCTATGTCCCCCAGGTTTCCGGGTGCTCCACCAGCCGAGAGCCCAGGTTAGGGGTGGGGGGGGTGGCCATGGTTATTAGGGGGACCCTGTTTCCAAGGGAGGTCACTGTCCCGCAGATGGGCGGGTGTGAATCTCTCATTAGATGGGGCCCCGGTGGTCAGTTGGGCTTGTTGCTCATGTACCTATCCCCCAGTTGCTTGGCAACAGCCCTGCCCAAGCTGCTCGACACTCTCCCCGAGATTGCGGTGGAATTCCCCAAACTTTTAGTTGTGAGGGATTTCAACCTGCCCTCTCTGGGGGAGACATCGGGTTTGGCTCGGGAGTTCATGGCTTCCATGGGCCTAACCCAGATAATTCAGGGCCCGACTCATGAGGGGGGAACACGCTTGACCTTGTTTTCATCTCGAGACACTGGTGTAACGATCTTGGTGGGGGTTCACCGACTAGTCAACCCCTGTCATGGACTGACCATTATCTCCTACGGCTGGTCTTCCAGCAGGCCACCCCACGCTGCTGGGATGAGGAGCCAACTAGATGCTTCTGCCCCAGGCACCTGATGGACCCTGAGGGGTTTCAGACAGCGCTGGGGTTATTTCCCACTTCCCTTGCCCACAGCTCGGCCGAGGCCATAGTGTCCGCCTGGCAACAGGCGGCCTCGGAGGCACTCGATCGGGTTGTCCCCTTGCGGCCCCTCCCTTGTCGCAGATCTCGGTTGGCTCCCTGGTTTTCAGAGGAGCTCCGGGAGATGAAGCATCAACGGAGGAGCATAGAGAGCAGGTGGAGGGCGAGCCGTGCTGAATCTGACCGTGCCCAGCTAAGAGTCTACATTAGGACTTACCTGGTAGTGATGAGGGCAGCGAGGTGTGCTTATTTCTCCGCTCTCATTGTATCCGCAGATGATCGCCCGGCCGCCCTGTTCAGGGTCACTCGCTCCCTCCTACATAGGGAGGTGAGGGAGGACCCTTTGCAGGGTAGAGCTGAGGAATTTAGTCAACATCTAGTGGATAAGGTCGCTCAGATTCGGGCCGGCTTGGACTCAGACTGGCAGTCGGAGGAAGGTGTGGCGAGTCTGGCTGATACCATTTGGGTTTGACTCTGTTTCTTCAGATGAAGTGGGCAGGATCATGCAGAGGCTGAGTTCCACCACGTGTTTATTGGACCTGTGTCCTTCCTGGTTGGTGCATGCCTCCAGGGAGGTTACACGTGGCTGGCTCCAGGCAGTTGTCAATGCTTCTTTGAGAGAGGTCCTTCCTCATGCCTTGAAAGAGGCAGTGGTGAGACCCCTCCTCAAGAAGCCTGCCTTGGACCCAGCCAATTTGAACAACTTTCATCCTGTCTCCAACCTTTGCTTTTGGTGAAGGTTGTTGAGAGCTGGTGGTCCAGCAGCTTCCAACGTTCCTGGAGGAAACCAATTACCTGGATCCATACCAATCGGGCTTCCGCCCGGGTACAGCATGGAGACGGCATTGGTCGACTGATGGATGATCTCTGGAGGGCTCGGGACAGGGGTTTTCCTCTGTCCTAGTCCTATTAGACCTCTCGGCAGCTTTGATACCATCCACCATGGTATCCCATTGCAGCGCTGGGGGGGGCTGGGAGTGGGGGACACCGTTTTACGGTGGTTCTCCTCCTACCTCTCGGGCCGCTTGCAATCAGTATTGGCAGGGGGGCAGAGGTTGGGCCCGAGGCCCCTCACTTGTGGGGTGCCTCAGGGCTCGGTCCTCTCGCCCCTCCTGTTCAACATCTATATGAAGCTGCTGGGTGAGATCATCTGGGGCTTCGGGGTAAGGTATCATCAGTATGCTGATGATACTCAACTTTATATCTCCACCCTGACCCATATCAGTGATGCCCTCCCTGATGTCCCGCTGCCTGGATGCAGCGGATCTGGATGGGGAGGAACAGGCTTCACTCAACCCAGCCAAGACTGAGTGGCTGTACATACCGCATCTCGGATTACTCAGGAGATACCACCATTGGTCATGGGGGAGAGGTGTTGCCCCAATGAATAGGGCTGAACCTGGGCATCCTCCTGATACACAGCTCAGTCTGGAGGAGCAGGTGGGGCTGTGTCCAGGGGGCATTTGCCCAGGTGTGTCTGGTTCACCAGTTGCCTTTACCTGAGCCGAGATGCCCTCATGGACAGTCACTCATGCACTCATCACTCCCCAATTGACTACTGCAATGCTCTCTACATGGGACTACCCTTGGGACCTGAGGTTGCAGCTGGTGCAGAATGCGCCACGCGGGTTGTGATGGGAGTGCCCCGATATTCCCATGTTACACCCTCCTGCGACCTGCATTGGTTGCCGTTGCCTTCCGGGTGAGATTAAAGGTCTTAGTAACAACATATAAAGTCCTACATGGCTTGGGTCCAGGGTACTTGCAGAAGCGTCTCCTGCCGGCATCACACTCCGATCGCCCTGTGCGCTCCCACAGACAGGGCCTCCTTGGGATACCGTCGGCTAGACATTGTCGGCTGGAGGGGCCCAGGGGTAGGGCCTTCTCTGTGGGGGCACCCACCCTGTGGAATCAACTCCCCTTGGACCTTCATTTGGCTCCGGATCTCCACTCCTTCCGCCGCGAAAGACTTGGCTATTTCAGCAGGCCGGCCTGGACTGAACCAAGAGGGTGGGGGGGGGGTTCTGTTTTTTTTAAATAGTTTTAAATTGTTTTGCTCTTAAATTAGGCTTGTATTGTTTAATCCTTTTTAATTAATTTATTGTATTGTATTTTTACTCTGTGAGCCGCCCTGAGTCTTTAGGGAGAAGGGTGGCATACAAGTCTAATAATAATAATAATAATTATAATTATAATAACAACAACAACAACAACAACAACAATAATGTACAGGTCCTTCTCTCCATTGTCTAAGACGTTTTTTTAGTTCTGTGCGGAGTTCATGGGAGCGGGCACGTTGCTGTATAGGTCAGGGCCAGAACGAAAGTTATTCTATGTCTATGTTATAATAAAAATATGTTATAATAAAAATGTTATAATAACGAAGGTTATTCTATGTCTATGACCAGCCACAACTGCCTTCCAGGGCAGAACAACCGCCCCACCCCTCCTCCTCCCCCTGGGGTCTCTGCAAGCCCCCAGCCCTCCTTCCCCAATTCCTTTCTTTTACAATCCCGGATGATCCCGAGCGCTTCTTCTGCAAAAGAAACTCCGGCGCCTTTGCAAAGCCTCCGCATGGGAAAGTGGGGGAGGCGTGGACGGAACTCTGCCTACCTTGCAAGGCGGTTGTGTCAGGAATCGCCCCCGAGCCCCGTTTCTTGCAAAGAGGGGAGCCTGGAAATGCTTGTTGCATGCAAAACCACCGGTGCATTTGCAGCGGGTGGGTCCGGGTGCACCGGTTGAATGCCGGCCTGCCGATTTGCCTGTCCTCCCCTCCCCCCACCCCATCTTCGACCCCGCCTCCCAGGGCCAGGAAGCCCTGCCCGGTTTCTCTTTCTCTCGTGCCCGCTTCCCTTTCGTTTTCGCTTCGCGCCTCACCCGCTTCACGGATTCTACGCCTTTGCAAACACCTTTCTCCTCTCCAAACTCGGGTCAGCCCTTCGGACGTGCACAAAAAACCCGCTTCTCTCCTTCCTCCTCCTCCCGATGGCCACCTTGGAGATCTCCCCCGTGTGCGAGGCGCAGGTAAACGGGTTGTGGGGGTGGGGAGAGATCCCGCGTACTGTGCCCACACCGCGTGGGAGCGGCTTGTCCTGTTGGACTTCCGCCTGGAGGTTGCCTGGTAGGGGCTTTTTCCTCCCCCCCGAACGGGATCCGACCAGGGCTGCCCTTTTGGGGGGTTGGGGGGGGAGGAGAGAAAGCTTAACCTGTTGGATGGCTGTCAGGAGCCAAGGGGGGGGGCTTCTTAAATGGAGAAGGCGGAGGGGGGGTTGGGTGCGGGGGAAGGGAAAGCTTCACCTGTTGGATGGATCCCAGCAGGCCCCCTGCTAAAATGGGGAAGGGGGAAGGGAGGGGGGAAGGATCCTAGATGGGTGAGTGTGGGGGAACAGGATCCCCGGATCAAAGGCAGGCAAGGAGGGGAATCCACTCAGGACTGGGCTGTTTTGGTGTGGGTGGGTAAAGGGGGGTTTGAGGAGAGGAAGGGGTGGTAAGAGCTGCACCTGTTGGATTGTTCCCAGCCCGGGGCCTAAAATGGAGGAGGGAGTGGGGAGGAAGATGGGGGGGAGGAGAATCAGAGCAGGATGGGGGGATTTAGGGACATATTTGAGGAGAGAAAGCTTCACCTGTTGAATTATTCCCTGCAGGCAGTGTGAGACCCTGCTAAAATGGACATAGGGAAGTGGGGGTGGGAAATCAGAGCAGGATCCTGGGATCAGAGGCAGGCAAGGAGGGAATCCACTTAGGACTGGGCTGCTTGGGGGGGGGTAAGGAGTTTTTTTGGATGGGGAGGGGCTGTAGAGAGAAAGCTGCACCTGTTGGATTTCTCCAAGCAACCAGACAGAATGGATACTGGGGGGGGGCTTGGATGGGGCAGAGAAATCAGAGCAGGATCTGGGAGTGGGGGGTGGGATGTTTTTGAGGAGAGAAAGCTTCACCTGTTGAATTATTCTAAGCAGCCTGCTACAAGGGAAGGGGGCGAAGAAATCGGAGCAGGATCCCTGGATCGCAGGCAGAGGGGGACTGGGGGGGCAGGAGGGGTGTTTGGGAGAAGAGCAACTGAGAGAACAGCTTCACCTGTTGGATTGCTGTGAGGCCCCGAAATGAAGTGGGGGGGCTTGGATGGGGGTGTAATGAATCAGACCAAGGCGCCAGGGTTCAAAAGCATTCAGGCAGGCAGGCAGGCAGGGAGGGGCTGCTTTGGCACCCCTTCCCGTCTCCTGTCAAACGGCCGGCCGAGCGAGAAGTCCAACAGGTGTAGGGGGGGATCGGGTGTCCCAGTGCCTGGCCAGGCGCCCAGGCTCCTTTTCTGCGCCAGCAGCTGTGGCGGCTTCCGAGTTTTCCCCTTTCTTTCCCAATCCTTGTTTCTCTTTCTCTTCCCCAGGTGAACTCCTTCAAGGAGAACCTTTGCGTCCAGGTGAGAAAATTGGGGTATGGTTTCAACCCCCCCCCACCAAAAGATCTCATGGGGAGTGAATAATAGGTCTTCAATTCCTCTGCCCTCCATCTTGTTGCATCCTCTCATGACCTCCCCAGCAAATATAGAGGGCATGTAGAAATTGAATGAATAACGAAAATATTTATTCAATGTTCAAGAAAATAAATAGCCCATGGTGCACGCCATTCAGGTGAAAAGGGCCAGAAATTAGGAATATTGGCAATTCTATTTCACCAATAACAATAATAATTATTATTATTTCTGAACAACTGGCTGACTGCAACAAAACCATATTAATACTTAAAGATGGCTGCAAGTGTTGGTTATTGCAGCCAAACTTTTTAGTCCCATTAAATATTGTAATTATAAAAGTTTTGAATTTCATTTACTGTAAAATATGTTTAATTTCATTTACTATAAAATGTTTTGAATTTCATTTACTGTAAAATGTTTTTCGTTTTGTTTCATGTAAATGTTTTTGCTTTCATTTCCCCATGTAACAATGTTTTTTGTTTCACTTCATTTCATTTAAAATATTTTGAATTTCTTTTCATGTGAAATGTTTTTTTTTTTTATTTAATTTGGAAAAAATTGCAAAATTGTTCTTACTTCTTTTCATTGGCAAATATTTTTAAATGCATTCCAACTTTTAGTATTTCCTTTCTTCCTCCTTGAGGCTGAAGAACTTGTCGCCAGAAGATTTCCTGAGAAAGTTGTAGAACTCAGTAATTTTCTGAAGGTAAGGCAGCCTTTGGGCGGATTTACAAATGAAAATTAAAAAGATAAAAAGAAATGAATAATTGGGGTGTAGAAAAGGGTTGAGGATAGAATTGTTTGCAAAAGAACAACACTCAAAATTTACAACCAAGCCATACATGTAGTCCACAAGCCCCAAATGTCTGTTGCTAAGCAAGACATTTGTTAAGCGAGTTTTGCCCCATTTTACGACCTTTCTTCCCACGGTTGTTAAGTGAATCCGGCTTTATAGACTTTGCTTGTCAGACGATCGCAAAAGAGATGGTTTGCAATCAAACAATCATAAGTGTGAGTCAGTTGCAGAGCGTCTGAATTTTGATTGCATAGGAAGGCTGCTTCCGTCGTAAGTGTGAAAAATGGTCGTAAGTCCCCTTTTTCAGGGCCGTTGTAACTTTGAACAGTCATTAAATGAACTCTTGTAAGTCAAGGAGTATCTATATTTCCATCAGGTCTGTCATACATTTGGGCCCTGTGATAAATAGCAATTAAAATTAAAATTTCTCCAGCTCCCACAAAAAAGGAGAAACCCATACCATAATGGCAACAAAATAAATTTAAATTTGTTATTTAAATTTTAAAAATAAATTTAGAGATCATTTGCTGTTTTGGGATAAATGTCTGATTCAGTTGCTAAAATAATGGATGAGCTTCACCTAGTGGTAGGATTGGCCTAAGAATACAGGTAGTCCTCCACTTATGACAGTTCATTTAGTGACCGTTCAAAGTTACAATGGCACTGAAAAAAGCAACATGACCATTTTTCACACTTACGACCGCTGGCAGCATCCCCTCGGTCATGTGATCAAATTCAGCTGCTTGGCAGCTGACTCATTTATGATGGTTTATGTCCCAAGGTCACGTGATCTGCATGTGTGACCTTCTGTTTGAACAAAGTCAGTGAGAAAGCCTGATTCACTTAACAACCGTGTCACTAACTTAACAACTGCAATGATTCACTTAACAACCATGGCCAGAAAAGTCATAAAACAGGAAAAACCACCAAGCAAATGTTTCACTTAGCAACAGAAATTGTTGTTGTAACAACAATTAGATGAAATAGCAATTATTAGCTTTGGAGGATGAACCGGCTTAATAATTCCAAATTTTCAAAATTAAATTCTAATATTTATTCTGGATGAAAAATATAGGAATCCTGACACACTCCTCAAGTTACGACCATCCTATAGTGGCTATTCAGAATTACACTGGTGCTAAAAAAAGGAACTTACGGCCAGTCCTCAAACTTACGACCGTTGCAGCATTGCCAAGGTCATGTCATTAAAATTCAGGCGCTTGGCAACTGTCCTCTATTTGTGACGGTTGCGGTGTTGTGGGGTTGTGTGATCAGATTTTGCGACCTTCCCGGCCAGCTTCTGACAAGCCAAGGCAACAGGAGAAGCTGAATTCACTTAACAACTGCATGATTCACTTAACAACCGGGCTTAATGAAAGTCATAAAATTGGGTGTGACTCACTGAGCAACTGCCTTGTTTAGTGACGATGTTCTATTTATGTCGTAATTCGAGGACTGCATGTCTTGCACCTGTGAGTTTTCCTACCTTGCTTTATTCTGAAAGTTTCTTCAGGGCGGAAATCAAGCTGGTTGAAGTTCGAATCACGCTTGCACCCAAACGAGGGAGACAATGCTCAGAACATCAAACAGGGAGCAAAATATCTCGCCTCTTTCTAGGCCCCTGAGTTGAATGTGGCAGACCTGGTTTCGCCTCCTACCGAATTAGATATCCCCATGCCGGATCCAAAAAGGACGAGGAACGCCGCAAACAGCGGAGGTAAGCAAGAAACACACAATTGCATGGAAGGCCACGGCCCCCATGTCGGCTGGACATTTTGGTTCATAAAAATGCAGCTGCTTTTTACACAAGATTTCCTCTCTGGCAAAACTTGTAGACTTGAATTGCTCGACAAACCAGATGAGGGTTAGTTATTAGCAATCCTGGTTTGTTTGACTGTTATGTTGCCAAAAAGTCCTTTACAGGGTTTGAAATGGTTATTTTGGCAAGCCTGTTAGCAGGCAGAGAGGTTATGTAGTTGTTTGTCTAAAGAGGAGTGGACTTTTGGATTTCAACTCCCAGAATTTCTCAGCCAGCGGCCAAGTGGGAATTCTGGGAGTTCAAGTTCATCTTAAAGCTTGCTGGCTGGGGAATTCTGGGAGGTGAAGTCCACACATCTTAAGGCATGTTGACTGGAGCATTCTGGGAATTAAAGTCCATGCATCTTTAAAAGCATGGCTGACTGGGAAGTTCTGGGATTTGAAGTCCATCCATCTTAAAGCATGCTGACTAGGGAATTTTGGAGTTGTAGTTCATCCACCTTAAAGCATGCTGACTGGGAATTCTGGGAGGTGAAGTTCATCCATCTTAAAAGCATGTTGACTGGAGAATTCTGGGAGTTGAAACCCATCCATCTTAAAGGATGCTGACTGGGGAATTCTGGAGGTGAAGTTCATCCATCTTGAAACACTGTTTTAAAATGTCTTCATCCTGGCCTAGAAAGACAGAATCACATCCAGAGAAAAGTCAATCTAAAACGTTGAATCATTTGTGTCCTTGAACAAAAGGCTGATTCTTATCCCAGATTCCCTCAGAGATCCCTGCAGGGAAGGTTGATCTGTCCTCCTCCCCAAGGAGAAAGATTTGTCCTCCTCCCAAGATACCCCAGGAGACCCAGCCAAAGTTGCAAAAAAGGCAAAACTTTCCCTTGTTTTCCCAACTGGAATTCAACCAGGCTGAAAAAAGCAGTCGATCCTGTTACGATTCCACCCTAATTTAATTTCTACCTTCTCTGGCCAGAGGGATAAAGAGAATTTCTTGGCACATTTTTATGGTTAAGTAACGCTTGGGGTTTTTATCTAACCTGCCTGCTGGGGAAATGGCTGTGGGGTGTCCTAAGTCTTCCACACCCTAATTTTGCACTGTCAGTTCTTTTGAGTGTGACAAAAGGCATTTTAATCTCTAGCAGGCCTATAAATTAATGTTCACAGGGTAAATAGAGGCAGTCCTTGACTTACAACCATAATTGAGACCAAATTTATTTGCTAAACGAAACACTTTAAGGCCGCTGGCCTCATTTTACTCACTTTTTCTTGCTGCCACCGTTAAGTGAATCACTGCAGTTGTTAAATGAATCATGCAGTCGTTAAGCAAATCCAGCTTCCCATTGACTTGGCTTGTCGGAAGCCAGCCAGGAAGGTCACAAAAGGGGATGACGTGACCCCAGGATGCCACAACTGTCATAAGTGCATGCCAGCCCAGTTGCCAAGCCTCCAAAGTTTGATCGTGTTTGATGCTGTTCTGATCATAGGTATGAGAACTGATTGAACGGTCGCTAAATGAATGGTTGTAAGTTGAGGACTACCTGTATTTTGGAGAACCAGGATAAAAAAGGGGGAAGACGGATATTTTTGTGGGGTGCTTACTACAAGCCATGATGTTATTCATGTGATATCAGCGGCTTGGTTAGGGGTGGAGATATTTCATTCGTCCGTTAGGTTAAATGTTGCATATTTT
>CM019155.1:148073955-148106243 GCA_009733165.1 Naja naja
CCCTTTCTTTCCCAATCCTTGTTTCTCTTTCTCTTCCCCAGGTGAACTCCTTCAAGGAGAACCTATGTCCAGGTGAGAAAATTGGGGTATGGTTTCAACCCCCCCCCACCAAAAGATCTCATGGGGAGTGAATAATAGGTCTTCAATTCCTCTGCCCTCCATCTTGTTGCATCCTCTCATGACCTCCCCAGCAAATATAGAGGGCATGTAGAAATTGAATGAATAAAATATTTATTCAATGTTCAAGAAAATAAATAGCCCATGGTGCACGCCATTCAGGTGAAAAGGGCCAGAAATTAGGAATATTGGCAATTCTATTTCACTAATAATAACAATAATAATTATTATTATTTCTGAACAACTGGCTGACTGCAACAAAACCATATTAATACTTAAAGATGGCTGCAAGTGTTGGTTATTGCAGCCAAACTTTTTAGTCCCATTAAATATTGTAATTATAAAAAGTTTTGAATTTCATTTACTGTAAAATATGTTTAATTTCATTTACTATAAAATGTTTTGAATTTCATTTACTGTAAAATGTTTTTCGTTTTGTTTCATGTAAATGTTTTTCGTTTCATTTCATGTAAATGTTTTTACATTGATGTAAAACGTTTTTCACTTCATTTAATATGAAATGTTTTTTGTTTCATTTCACGTAAAATATTTTGAATTTCTTTTCATGTGAAATGTTTTTTTTTATTTAATTTGAAAAATTATGCTACGGTCCCAAATTGTTCTTACTTCTTTTCATTGGCAAATATTTTTAAATGCATTCCAACTTTTAGTATTTCCTTTCTTCCTCCTTGAGGCTGAAGAACTTGTCGCCAGAAGATTTCCTGAGAAAGTTGTAGAACTCAGTAATTTTCTGAAGGTGGGCAGCCTTTGGTGATTTACAAATGAAAATTAAAAAGATAAAAAGAAATGAATAATTGGGGTGTAGAAAAGGGTTGAGGATAGAATTGTTTGCAAAAGAACAACACTCAAAATTTACAACCAAGCCATACATGTAGTCCACAAGCCCCAAATGTCTGTTGCTAAGCAAGACATTTGTTAAGCGAAGTTTTGCCCCATTTATGACCTTTCTTCCCACGGTTGTTAAGTGAATCTGCTTTATAGACTTTGCTTGTCAGACGATCGCGAAAAGAGATGGTTTGCAATCAAACAATCATAAGTGTGAGTCAGTTGCAGAGCGTCTGAATTTTGATTGCATAGGAAGGCTGCTTCGTGTCGTGAAGTGTGAAAATGGTCGAAGTCCCCTTTTCAGGGCCGTTGTAACTTTGAACAGTCATTAAATGAACTCTTGTAAGTCAAGGAGTATCTATATTTCCAGGTCTGTCATACATTTGGGCCCTGTGATAAATAGCAATTAAAATTAAAATTTCTCCAGCTCCCACAAAAAGGAGAAACCCATACCATAATGGCAACAAAATAAATTTAAATTTGTTATTTAAATTTTTAAAATAAATTTAGAGATCATTTGCTGTTTTGGGATAAATGTCTGATTCAGTTGCTAAAATAATGGATGAGCTTCACCTAGTGGTAGGATTGGCCTAAGAATACAGGTAGTAGTCTCCACTTATGACAGTTCATTTAGTGACCGTTCAAAGTTACAATGGCACTGAAAAAGCAACATGACCATTTTTCACACTTACCATCGCTGGCAGCATCCCCTCGGTCATGTGATCAAATTCAGCTGTTGGCAGCTGACTCATTTATGATGGTTTATGTCCCAAGGTCACGTGATCTGCATGTGTGACCTTCTGTTTGAACAAAGTCAGTGAGAAAGCCTGATTCACTTAACAACCGTGTCACTAACTTAACAACTGCAATGATTCACTTAACAACCATGGCCAGAAAAGTCATAAAACAGGAAAAACCACCAAGCAAATGTTTCATTTAGCAACAGAAATTGTTGTAACAACAATTAGATGAAATAGCAATTATTAGCTTTGAGGATGAACCGCTTAATAATTCCAAATTTTCAAAATTAAATTCTAATATTTATTCTGATGAAAAATATAGGAATCCTGACACACTCCTCAAGTTACGACCATCCTATAGTGGCTATTCAGAATTACACTGGTGCAAAAAGGAACTTACGGCCAGTCCTCAAACTTACGATGCAGCATTGCCAAGGTCATGTCATTAAATTCAGGCGGCAACTGTCCTCTATTTGTGACGGTTGTGTTGTGGGGTTGTGTGATCAGATTTTGCGACCTTCCCGCCAGCTTCTGACAAGCCAAGGCAACAGGAGAAGCTGAATTCACTTAACAACTGCATGATTCACTTAACAACCGGGCTTAATGAAAGTCATAAAATTGGGTGTGACTCACTGAGCAACTGCCTTGTTTAGTGACGGATGTTCTATTTGCGGTCGTAATTCGAGGACTGCATGTCTTGCACCTGTGAGTTTTCCTACCTTGCTTTATTCTGAAAGTTTCTTCAGGGCCGGGAAATCGAGCCGGTTGCGAGTTCGAATCACGTTTGCACCCAAACGAGGAGACAATGCTCAGAACATCAAACAGGGAGCAAAATATCTCGTCTCTTTCTAGGCCCCTGAGTTGAATGTGGCAGACCTGGTTTCGCTCCGCGCCGAATTAGATATCCCCATGCCGGATCCGAAAAAGGACGAGGAACGTCGCAAACAGCGGGAGGTAAGCAAGAACACACAATTGCATGGAAGGCCACGAAGCCCCCATGTCGGCTGGACATTTTTGGTTCATAAAAATGCAGCTGCTCTTTTACACAAGATTTCCTCTCTGGCAAAACTTGTAGACTTGAATTGCTCGACAAACCAGATGAGGGTTAGTTATTAGCAATCCTGGTTTGTTTGACTGTTATGTTGCCAAAAAGTCCTTTACAGGGTTTGAAATGGTTATTTTGGCAAGCCTGTTAGCAGGCAGAGAGGTTATGTAGTTGTTTGTCTAAAGAGGAGTGGACTTTGGATTTCAACTCCCAGAATTCCCTAGCCAGCATGGCCAAGTAGGGAATTCTGGGAGTTCAAGTTCATCTTAAAGCTTGCTGGCTGGGGAATTCTGGGAGTTGAAGTCCACACATCTTAAGGCATGTTGACTGGAGCATTCTGGGAATTAAAGTCCATGCATCTTTAAAGCATGGCTGACTGGGAAGTTCTGGGATTTGAAGTCCATCCATCTTAAAGCATGCTGACTAGGGAATTTTGGGAGTTGTAGTTCATCCACCTTAAAGCATGCTGACTGGGGAATTCTGGGAGGTGAAGTTCATCCATCTTAAAGCATGTTGACTGGAGAATTCTGGGAGTTGAAACCCATCCATCTTAAAGTATGCTGACTGGGGAATTCTGGGAGGTGAAGTTCATCCATCTTAAAGCATGTTGACTGGAGAATTCTGGGAGTTGAAACCCATCCATCTTAAAGTATGCTGACTGGGAATTCTGGGAGGTGAAGTTCATCCATCTTAAAGGATGCTGACTGGAGAATTCTGGGAGTTGAAGTCCATCCATCTTAAAGGATGCTGACTGAGGAATTCTGGGAGGTGAAGTCCATCCATCTTAAAGCATGTTGACTGGAGAATTCTGGGAGTTGAAACCCATCCATCTTAAAGTATGCTGACTGGGGAATTCTGGGAGGTGAAGTTCATCCATCTTAAAGGATGCTGACTGGAGAATTCTGGGAGTTGAAACCCATCCACCTTAAAGCATGCTGACTGGGGAATTCTGGGAGGTGAAGTTCATCCATCTTAAAGCATGTTGACTGGAGAATTCTGGGAGTTGAAACCCATCCATCTTAAAGTATGCTGACTGGGGAATTCTGGGAGGTGAAGTTCATCCATCTTAAAGGATGCTGACTGGAGAATTCTGGGAGTTGAAGTCCATCCATCTTAAAGGATGCTGACTGGGGAATTCTGGGAGGTGAAGTTCATCCATCTTGAAACACTGTTTTAAAATGTCTTCATCCTGGCCTAGAAGACAGAATCACATCCAGAGAAAAGTCAACTGATTCTAAAACGTTGAATCATTTGTGTCCTTGAACAAAAGGCTGATTCTTATCCCAGATTCCCTCAGAGATCCCTGCAGGGAAGGTTGATCTGTCCTCCTCCCCAAGGAGAAAGATTTGTCCTCCTCCCCAAGATACCCCAGGAGACCCAGCCAAAGTTGCAAAAAAAGGGCAAAACTTTCCCTTGTTTTCCCAACTGGAATTCAACCAGCTGAAAAAAAGCAGTCGATCCTGTTACGATTCCACCCTAATTTAATTTCTACCTTCTCTGGCCAGAGGGATAAAGAGAATTTCTTGGCACATTTTTATGGTTAAGTAACGCTTGGGGTTTTTTATCTAACCTGCCCCGTTGGGAAATGGCTGTGGGGTGTCCTAAGTCTTCCACACCCTAATTTTGCACTGTCAGTTCTTTTGAGTGTGACAAAAGGCATTTTAATCTCTAGCAGGCCTATAAATTAATGTTCACAGGGTAAATAGAGGCAGTCCTTGACTTACAACCATAATTGAGACCAAATTTATGTTGCTAAACGAAACACTTCTTAAGGCCGCTTGGCCTCATTTTACTCACTTTTCTTGCTGCCACCGTTAAGTGAATCACTGCAGTTGTTAAATGAATCATGCAGTCGTTAAGCAAATCCAGCTTCCCCATTGACTTGGCTTGTCGGAAGCCAGCCAGGAAGGTCACAAAAGGGGATGACGTGACCCCCCAGGATGCCACAACTGTCATAAGTGCATGCCAGCCCAGTTGCCAAGCCTCCAAAGTTTGATCGTGTTTGATGCTGTTCTGATCATAGGTATGAGAACTGATTGAACGGTCGCTAAATGAATGGTTGTAAGTTGAGGACTACCTGTATTTTGGAGAACCAGGATAAAAAAGGGGGAAGACGGATATTTTTGTAGGTGCTTACTACAAGCCATGATGTTATTCATGTGATATCAAGCGGCTTGGTTAGGGGTGGAGATATTTCATTCGTCCGTTAGGTTAAATGTTGCATATTTTAGGTAGTCTGAATTTTTCCGAGTTTCCTTTTCTTCCCCTTCCTTTTTCCCTTTTTCCTTTCCTCATCTCTCTCCATCCTCCATTTTTCCTTCCTTCTCCTCTTCTTCCTTCCTTCCTTTCCTTCCCTTTCCTTCCTTTTCTAACCATCCTCTTTTCCTTCTCTTCCTTCATTTTTCCTCCTCCCTCTTCTTCCTTTTCCTTTTCCTTCCTCCTTCCCTGTTCTCCTTCTTTCTTCTTTCCTTTTTTTTCCCTTTCCTCCTTTCCTTTTCCTTCTTCTCTCTCTTCTCCCTCCTTCCTTTTCTTCTCTTCTCTCCTTCCATTTCCTTCCTTCCTCTCTCCTCCACCCACCCCTTCTTTTCCTCCTCCTCCCTCCTCCTCCCTCCTCCTTCTTCCTTCCTTCATCCTCCCCTCTTCTTTTTCTTTTTCTTCCTCCTTCCTCCTCCTCCTGGAAAGAAGAAGGAGGAAAAAGAAGAGAAGACTGCTAAGAAGGCGTCAGAGGATGAAGAGAAAGGTAGAAAGTGGCCGAGAGGACTTCTGGGAAAAGGGAACTCTTTGGCTGCTTCACATCAGAGAATTTGCAAAGTTCCCAAATCAAGCTTTGCGCAGCCCTTTACGAGGTCAAAAAAGTCAAGATGGGAGTCGTGACAGATGCTCTGTCCCCCTTTTAACGCGTATTAAAGTTGAAGTCCACACATCTTAAAGCAGCCAAGCTTGAAAAACACTCTTTTAGGAGTGTTTTTCAAGCTTGGGCCCTCAAGATGGGCGGACTTCAACTCCCAGAAATCCCCAGCCAGCATAAAATTCTGAGAGTTGAAATCCACCATCTTAAGTGGCTGAGGTTGCTGTCTCCCATGTTGGCTGTGGAATCCTGGGAGTTGAAGTCCACCCTTCTTAAAGGGGCCAAACTTGAAAAACTTCTGTAGTCTTTTAAATCTATTTTAGCTAATACAATCCCATGAAAAAACGGGATTGTGACAGGATCCGAGCAGCCCAGCTCCTCGGGTGAGCAGCTAAGTTGCAGAGGATTTAGGGAGGCGGGAAGAAGCCTCTGAGGCAGGGTGTGAAGGCAATTTAGTGTTGCACCATGATTTAAAAGCTACCTGCTGGATTAACAAGATCTGTGCAACTTTCCAAGGCTGAAACTCTGGTTGGTTGGTTGTTGTTTTTTCCTTCTTTTAATTTCTGACTATCCCAACTTTTATTATCTAGGTGCCAATTTCAGCATGTTTACAGGCCATCCTCAACCATTCATTTAGTGACCTCATTAAGGTAGTCCTCAACCTACGACCACAATTGAACCCCGAGTTTTTGTGGTTTAAAAAGTGAGTTTCACCTCATGTTACGGCCTTTCTGACCACCATCATTAAGTGAATCGCTGCAATTGTTACATTAGTCATCTGGTTGTTAAGTGAATCTGGGTCCCCCCCGTTGTCTTTGCTTGTTGGAAGGTTGCAAAAGGAGATCGCGTGACCCCGGGACGCTGCGACTGTCATAAATGCAAGTCAGTTGCCAAGTGTCTGAATTTTGATCGCGTGACTGTGGGGAATGCTGCATCGGTCGTAAGTGTGAAAAATAGTCCTAAGTTACTTTTTTCAGAGCCATCGCAACTTCAAGTGGTCTCTAAATGAACTGTTGTAAGTCGAGGACTAACTGTACTGGAAAAGAGTGACTTACAATTGGTCCTTGCACTTACGACCATCACAGCATCTCCACAATCATGTGATCAAAATTCCAGCATCTCACAAACAAAGTCAGGGGTGGGGAAGCTGGGTTCTTCTTAATGACCGTAGGCTTCACTTAACAACTGCAGTGATTCATTTAACAACCTATGGCAAAAAGGTGTAAAATCAGGTACGGCTCACTTAACAACCATCTTGCGTCCCCATGGAAATTCAAGTGCCAATTGTGGTCGTAAGTTGAGGACTACCCATAGTTTCAATCCTTTGTATTCAGGCCAGCGATCTGGCCCTTAATTCCATTGAAATCTATACAGATACTGTAGTCCTTGACTTTTAACTAAATAGTTCATTCAGTGACCATTCCAAGTTACAATGACATTGAAAAAAGTGGCAATTGACTCTTATTTACGACGGTCACAGTGTCCCGGGTTCATGTGATCCTCTTTTGCAACCTTCTGACGAGCAACGTCAATGGCGGAAGCCAGATTCACTCAACGAGCGTGTGACTGCAGTGATTCGCTTAACAACTGTGGCAAGAAAGGTCATAAAACGGGGCAATACTTTCTTAACCAATATCTTGCTTCTCAGTAGAAGGGTTTGGCTCAATTGTGGTCGTAAGTTGAGGATTACCGATATATACATATTTAAAAATTAAGGAGAAATTACCTGACAGGGAGAATCATTGACCAGTGGAACAGCCTGCCACCAGAAGTTGTGGGAGCTCCAACACTGGAGGTTTTTAACAGGAGATTGGACAGCCATTTGTGTGAAATGGGATACGGTTTTCTGCCTGAGCCGGGGGTTGGACTAGAAGACCTTAAAGGTCCCTTCCAACTGTTGTTCTGTTATTCTCCCTCCTGCTGCTCCTCCTCTTTTCTTTTTCCTCCTCCTTTCTTCCTCCTCCTCCTGCTGTTTTATAAGAAAAGATGGAACAACCATTTGTCTGAAATGATGTAGGTTTCCTACCTGAACAGGGGGGTTGACTAGAAGACCTCTAAGGTCCCTTCCAACTCCATGATTCTATCTTCTAAGTTGGGGACTGCCAGATAATCAAACCCAACAGAATTCTTCTTACCTTTCCATTCGGCTTCCCGCTTCCGTTTTACACCTAGCGTGGCAGCCATGTTTTTCCCAGGGGTCTTTGCTCTAAACCCAGTCCTGGTCTCTCAAGCAGCTCTCCTCCCTCCCCAGCTCCACCGTGTGGCCCAGTTTGCCACAATGAGAAAATCACTGCTCTGCTGAACCGCGTCAAGCCGGAAATCCAGGGAGCCAAGGAGAAACTGAATGTGGTGAGAAATGGCAAGGAATCGTAGCCGGGGTGATTTCAACCGGTATAACAACTGGTTCGTTCGGAGCACGTGGTTTCACTCACGTGCACAGCATTAAAACGCGCCCATTTTCAGCTCTAATACTTACCTTCTACTACAGCCCTAGTGAGTAAAATAGCTGAGATGCGGCTCTCTGCTGTGCCGTGCGAATCAGCTGAGTTCAGACTAGGGCATGATCACTGAAACTACTGGTTCACATGAACTGGTCCAAACCGGCAGAATCTCACCCTTGATCGTAGCTTAATTGTCATTGCAAGTTTGCAGGCAAAGGTATGTCGTGCGTGAAAGGATGCTTAGCTAGGATCTTGTCTCTTTTTCCAGATTTGTCTCTGGCTGCAGCTCCTCGTACCCCGGATTGAAGACGGGAATAATTTTGGGGTTGCAGTGCAGGTGAGTTTCTCTTGTCCCCAACCCATAACTTCTCTTTTCTTTGGAAATATTCAGATATACTGATTTGTTTTAATTTGACACTCAAATTTTTAGAGACCGTCTTTAACCATGATTAGAGCAATGTTTTCCAATATCGCTTGTGTTTATAACCTTATAAAGAACCCTATTTATAATTGATTGACCTTCTGCAAGCTATATATAAATGGACCTTATACAAGCTATGCTGGCTGGGGAATTCTGGGAGTTAAAGTCTGCCCATCTTAAAGCTGCTGAACTTGAGAAACACTGCATTACCTTATAATTACAATTAAATTATTATTTTTTCCTTCTCTCTTTTGTTCTCCGTTCTAGGAAAAAGTGTATGAACTGTTGACCGCCGCTCGGACGAAGCTGGAAGGGTTTCAAACACACATCTCCAAGTAAGTCTGAAGGCAGATTCAAGGAGCAGGCAAATTCCTTTTTATTTTATTTTATTTTTTTCTTCGTTAAATGAATCCCACAGTCGTTCAGCAAATCTGGCTTCCTTCGTTGCTTTTGAAAAAAAAAAGTTGCAAATATCGATCGCTTGATCTAGGATGCTGCAACCGTCATAAATACGAGTCAGTGACCAAAGCACCTGAATTTTGGATGCTGCAACGGTCATAAATGTGAAAAATGGGCATAAGTTGGTTTTCTGCAGTGCTTTTGTAACCTCCAATGATCGCTAAATGATCTTAAGGGCTGCCTGTAATCCTTCCACACTCCCAAATTGTTTACTGGTTTCCTTCTTACCGCTTTTATTTTGTCCTTATATAAATATTTCTGGCTTTGTTCTGACCTCCACAAACACAACAAACCCTCTGACGTGAACTCAAAAGATTCCTTTATTAGGAATGCCGGCAGCCCCAACAAAAAGTTTATCTCATCCGGCTGGAAGATGAATAGTATCTGCTACACCTATTCATCTCTATCCCCAGAGCTAAGGTGGGGCCTCGTTAGCAGCAGTGGCTCTTCCTTCCCAAGGACCGGCCCATAGATTTCCAGTGCTCTCCTCTCCTCTGCCTTCTGTGCAACTGCATATCAGGCACTGTACCCAGCTGTTCCTCCTCTTCCTCACAAGCCAGTTCCAGAACTGTTGCCTTTCCATCTGAGGGCTGATGGACGGCCCAGGCTCCGCCTCTCTCTCTCTGTCAGCTCCATTTCCTCTTCCCTCTCAGAGCCCCCAGGTTGCCATGATGCTGGCCCTGACTCCCATGCCTCCTCCTCTGATTCGACTGCTAGACGGACTTCCTTGGTTTGTTATTGCGTATCTGTTTTTCTTCTAGCTAGCTTTGGGCCACGTGCAGAGTTCTTTCTATCCGGAGAGGAGTCAGGCTGAGCTCAAACCCAACTAGGCCACATAGCTGGAACAGCAGTTTAAACCTGGCCCTCTTTAGCCCTAACCTGATATTCTTGAAAAGCCAGGATGGCCATTGTGGTTTGTGCAGCTTGCAGTCCAAACTACGGATAGTTCTTGACTTACAATGATTCATTTAGTGACCGGTCAAAACCACAGCACTGGAAAAAGAGGCTTATGATAGTTTTTAACGCTTATGACCTTTGCAGCATCTCCCGTGGTCACGTGATCAAAATTCAGACGCTTGTCAACTGACTCATATTTACGACGGTCGCAGCATCCTGCGGCCACGTGATTCCCTTTGGCGATCCCCTTCGGGCAAGCAATGCCAACGGGGAAGCCAGATTCGCTTAACAACCGTGTCTCTAACTTAACTGTAGGGATTCTGAATAAGGGACCTTGTGGGTCATCTAGTCCAACCCCTCCGGCCAAGCAGGGTTCAACGATTCACTGAATAACTGTGGCAAGAAAGGTGTTAAAATGGGGCAAAACTCACTTAACCAATGTCTTGCGTACCAACAGAAATTCGGGGCTCGATATGCCTTTCCAGTAGGCTAAAAAAACACCCTAAATCTCTCTGCTTTGTCCTGATTTAAAAGAACGGGACTTTTGCTCCTGGTGAGCTAAACTTTTAGGCTTCTGAAATTCTATTTTAGTATTTGATGTTCCACCTTCCTTGGGCCTTTCTTTTATTTCTAAATTGCAAGTCACTCCGAAGAAAATCCGCCTTGTTCTGCCTGTTCTAAACTCCCTTGCCCTGAGATCCAGCGATGATAAACGTGTCCCAGATCAATCAGATTATGGAACAATAAGATCTGGCCCAACAAGAGAGACCGGTGGAATGATTAATTCTTGCATCATGATCCCTAGATTTGCAACTCTGCTTGAGTCTGTTTGCAGCTTTGCAAGTGGCAAAATACAGATATATATTTTTTTAAGTTTTCCTGGCAGGGATGGGAGACATGCCACCTCTTGGGTTTTATCAGTTGGCTTTCATGCCTAAAGTGGACTAGAACTCCCAGTCTCCTGGTGATTGGATCGAAGTCACTCACCTGGCTTTCATGCGTCACGAGGGACTGGGACTCATCTTTTCCTGGTGATTGGCCCAAAGTCACCAAGCCAGCTTTCTTGCCTAAATTGGGACTAGAACTCCCAGTCTCCAGGTGATTGGATCGAAGTCACTCACCTGGCTTTCATGCCTAAAGCGGGACTAGAACTCCCAGTCTCCTGGTGATTGGGCCGAAGTTTCCCACCTGGCTTTCATGCCTAAGGCGGGACTAGAACTCCCAGTCTCCTGGTGATTGGGCCGAAGTTTCCCACCTGGCTTTCATGCCTAAGGCGGGACTAGAACTCACCAACTCCTAGTTTCCAGCCTGTTCCCCACAACAGCACTGCAAGGCAGGTTGGGTTGGCAAGGAAGGACCAGCTCAGAGTCCTAGGAAGCTTTCATGGTTGTGGGAGGACTACAACTCAGGACTCCACCTCACTTTCTCTCATGGTGACAATGTTTGTGTGCTTAACTCCCCAAGATTAAACCCTGTTTCTCACCAATTTCTCAGGTATTATTCTGAACGGGGTGACGCCGTTTCCAAAGCTGCCAAAAGTCCCCACGTGGTAAGTTTCCCTCCTTTCCCATTCAAATCTTGGCCATCTGGGACCGAACCCAAACGGGGTTACAGCTCAAACGTGGTTTGTTCCTTCTCTGTCGCTTAACAGGGTGACTACCGCCAGCTGGTCCACGAGATTGACGAAGCGGAATATGCCGAAATCCGATTCATGATCAACGAATTGAGAAACATTTACGTAAGTCCTTGTGGGGAGGTCGACACTGATGCCGTTTTCCAACTATTTTTATTTTCCCTCCAAAAAAACACAACTGAACGATGGTCTCAAAACCAACGATGGTCTCAAAACCATAGAGCTGCGGAATTCCGTACAGAGATTACCAAGAGCCTGTTTTTAATAATTTTTTTTTAAATGGCCATCTTTTACACAACTTTCCAGTTTGCCAGCTTTAGAGCACCATCCCATCTAAGGATGGTGTGGAGAGCCGAGGGCTCTTCTCTGACCCTCCCCTTGGTCCATTGGCTGAGCAGCTTTTGGGGAAATTTAGAAATACAGAAAACTGACAGCAGAAAAAAAGAAAAGCAGTGGTCCATGGGTTTGAGTTTTTCATTTGTTTTTGTTATCTCTATCTCTCTATCCATCTCCTCTATCCGTCTTCCTGTTTGTCGGTCCATCTATCTCCATCCATCCAATCTTCCTATCATCTGTCTACATACATCCGTCCGTCCATCTCCATTCATCCATCTGTCTATCTACCGGTATCTATGTTATCTACTGGTTATCTATCTATCTATCTATCTATCTATCTATCTATCTATCTATCCATCTTATCCGCCTGTCTGTTCGTCCATCTCCATCCATCCAACCTATCTATCCATCTATCTACATACATCCACCTGTCTGTCTCCATCCATCCGTCCATCTACCGATACCTATCTATCCATCCATCCATGTCTATCCGTCTGTCTGTCCATCTCCATCCATCCATCCATCCGTCTCTATCCATCCATCCATATCTACTTGTATCTATTTATCTATCTACATACCCATCTATCATGTCTGTGTGTCTGTCTGTCTGTCTGTCTCTCTCATCATCTATTTATTTATTATTTTTTATTTATTTGCCAGTAGTCGTCAATTTACAACAGTTCATTTAAAGGCTGTTCAGAGTTTTTACTAACAGCCCTGAAAAAGTGACTTATGACCGCTTGGCGCACTTACAACCGTTGCAACATCCCCACGGTCGCGTGATCAAACTTCAGGCGCTTGGCAACCGACTCGTATTTATGACGGTTGCAGTGTCCCAGGGTCGCCTGATCCCCTTTTGCGACCTCCTGACAAGCGAAGTCAATGGGGGGGAAGCCGGGTTCACTCAACAGCGGTGTTACTAGCTTAACAGCTGAGATGATTCACTGAAAAATGGGGCAAGATAGGTTGTAAAATGAGGCAAGTCATTTAACTGTCTTGCTTAGCATCGCAAATTTTGGTCATAAGTTGAGGACTACGTGTATTCTGTTATGGTGGATACACAGGACATAACGTATCTCAGATTTGAAGTCCACACCTTTTAAAACAGCCATGTTTGAGCAACATTGGATTAATGGATCCATCAGACTTGAACCGTGGGTGAGCAGAGGCCAGCTTTTCAGTGAAATTATGTATATTTGTAAGCCTCGGATCCAAAAGCAGATGAAAGGGCTTCATTTAAAGATCTAAAGAACTTCACTCCTTAGTGTCTATGAGAGATCCTCAGGTCATCCAGGTCATAGTTGTCCCAAAGCTGCTTTTTTTCTAAGAGGCAACTGGACTTTCTGGTTTTTTTTTCTTTTGAAGAGATTTCGCTCCTCATCCTAGAAGCTTCTTCGGCTCTGACTCATTCCCCACCATCCAGTAGAGCCTGAGGAAGCTTCTCGGATGAGGAGCGAAATCTCTTCAAAAGAAAAACAGAAAGTCCAGTTGCCTCTTGAAAAAAAGCATTTTGGGATTTGTTTGTTTTTAAATTCACATTTATATGCCACCCTTCTCCAGAGACTCAGGGCTGCTTACAATTTTTTTGGGATACAACCCAATGCGCTCAGCAATAGCCTTCCTTCCATTGTATCTGCCTGCTTATTACTAAGCGGCATTTTTACAAAGTCAGCTAATTGCCCCCAACAATCTTGGGTCCTCAATTTACCTACCCTGAGAGGATGGAAGGCTGAGTCAACCTTGAGCCTGGTGGGATTCGAGCCTGCACTAATTGCAGGCAGCTGGAGCCAAGTGCTAGGTGTTTAACAGCCTGCACCACCAAGGCTCTTTTACTCCTCATTCACTCCTCATCCCTTCCTTTAGGTTTTTCTCTTAATTTTCTGATTCTTCCCCTCTCCTCGTTGTTTCCTAGGCTGTGATCTACGACAGCGTCCTGAAGAATTTCGACAAGATTAAGAAACCCCGGGATGAAAACAAAGGGATGATCTATTAAACGGTTCAGCCAGCGATCAGGAGTAGATGCGAATGGGGTCACTTCCCGGACCCTTTTGTTCCTTCCCTGAACAACTCGATCATCTTGAAATAAACAGATCTTTTAAAACATTCGCTGAGAGGAACGTTTAATTCGAGTCCTTAAAACCAAGAAACGCACTTGGGTTTTTACCCCTCTGTACAATCCGACGTGTTTTATAAATATAGAATCTGAACGGTGCAGGTGAAATAAAGCTTCTGAAATCACCGGCAGTCCTCGACTTACGACTGCTCATTTAGTGACCATTCAAAGTTACCACGGCACTGAAGAAAGTAATTTATGATTTTTTTTTTCATACATAACTTTTGCAGGGTCACATGCTCAAAATTCAGATGCTTGGCATCTGGTTCATACTTATAACCGTCACTGTGTCCGGGTGTGTGTGTGTCACGCAATCCCCTTTTGCAACCTTCTGACAAGCAAAGTCAATGGGGGCAGCCAGATTCACTTAACGACCGGGTTGCTAACTAAGCAACCGCAGTGTTTCGCTTCACGACCGGCAAGACGGATCGTAAAATGGGGCAAAACTCAAGAAATGTCACACTTTAATAGAGATTTGGGGTTCGATTGTAGTCGTAAGTCGAGGATTACCTTGTATCCGGATAAAATCTTTTTTTTAAACAAGAATATTGCTGAGGCAATTTTTTTGCAAAGTTGGAATACGTTTTTAAAAAAAAACCAAATTTCAAAGCAAATTCATCCTTTCTCTTAAAGAAAGGTGTGCTTGTGGCAGGAAGAGATAGAATGATAGTCAAGATGGCTGCTTTCCTGTTAAAAGGGGCGGGGCCTCAATCACGTGATCCTGGTTTGTATCCAAGTTAGTCTGGAATCCAGTATGCTCCTAACAAAACACTGGAGGGAGCCAGAGTTAAGATCCTTTTGCGAGTGGGCTCGGCTCCTTCACACGCTCCCATTCGCTACGGACACCAACTGGGCAATTTCCGTGTTCAGCTGCTGATTGGTCCAGTCTTGCCTGATGTCATCCAGGTGACTATCAAAGTCGACCAATCGGGAGTACTCTTTGGCCTCCAGGAGAGACTGGCAAATGTGGCGGGAGGATTCCCAGTCGGTCCACATGACCCTGTAAAAGATCAAAAGGTTTTTCAGAGGAGTTTGGACAGCCATTTGCCTCGAATGATAGAGTCTCCTGCTTGAACGGGGTTGGGCTAGAAGACCTCCAAGGTCCCTTTCAATTCTGTTGTTCTGTTATTTGTCTGAAAATGGTGCAGGGGGTTGGACTAGAAGGGACCCCAAGTTGCCTTCCAACTCTGTTCTTTCCCTGATATTTCAGTAAAAAGTAACCTTTGAATTTAGCTGTTGGGGCAGGGACAATTCCCTCATTCTTCTAGATTATCTCTTGGTTAAGACACAGCTGACTTTTAACCCTCTTATGAAGCAAACCACAGTCGGCTGAGCTAATATGGGACTCCTCCGCAAAGCATGTTTTACCCATCTTAAAAGCCTTGGTTACACAACCAGTGGAAACTTACGGATCCCCGAAGGGTTTATAAACTGGGGGACCACAAAGCCCCTAGGACGAAAGGTGAATTTATACGGCTCATCCTACGGTTAAAGCCGAGTGGTGTGATGGCCTAGAGGCAGAGCTCTTGCCTCCCAATCTGGAGGCTGAGTTCGATCCTGGGTAGAGGCAGGTATTTCTCTCTCTGAGAATGTATCTGCTGAACAAAACTCCTCACTGGCGACAGGAAGGGCATCCGGCCATTAAAAACCATTCAGCTCCATTCAATTGCCCAGGCTCCACCGCGCAAAGAATTATGGGGTCATTAAAAGAGGAGGAGGAGGATGGTGATCCTATGGTTAACTTATTATGGATAATAATTCAAATAGTCCTCAACAACCGTTTGTTTAGTGACCGATTCGAGGCTGAAAAAAATGCGACACAATTGCTTTTTACACGGCGGTTGCAACATCTTCACAATTGGCAACTGACTCATATTTATGACGGCCGCAGCGTCCCCGGAGGGGGGGGTTATGTGATCCTTTCTGGCGACTTTCTGACAAGCAACAGGCAAGATTCAGTTTACAACCGTGTTCCTAACTTAATAACCACAGTGATTCACTTAACAACAGTGGGGAGAAAGCTTGAAACACAGGACAGAGCTTACTTGACAACTGTCTCGCTTATCGGCAGAAACGTTGGGCTCAGTTATTGGTCATAAGTTGAGAGCTTCCTGCACGAAACGATGTGGGGAAAAGACTATTTTCTAGGGAACTTTTAGCCATCCTTTTATTCCCCTCTTATCTCAGCCCCCTAATGTCTTAGCCTTATCATTTCTCCCTCCCTTTTTTGTGCTCTGTACCGTGTTTCCCCGAAAATAAGACCTACCCCAAAAGTAAGACCTAGCACTATTTTCTAAACCTGCCTAATATAAGACCTACCCCAAAAATAAGACCTAGTGTAAATCTCCAGTTCCAGGAAGACTTTTCAGGGAGCAACCGCACCCACGAAACACCCCCTACACACTCACACCCACTATTTGGCACCATAAATATATAAGACCTACCCGAAAATAAGACCTAGTGTGTTTTTGGGAGCAAAAATATATAAGACAGTGTCTTATTTTCGGGAAACACGGTATTAAAACTGCTTGAAGGAAAACGTGGGGGGATATTTGTGTGTGTGTGTGTGTGTAAATACCGTTTCCCCAAAAATACAACCTACCCTGAAAGTGAGTCCTAGCTTCATTTTTACACATGTGCTCAATATAAGCCCTACCCCCCCAAATAAGCCCTAATTAAGCTTCCACCCACTCCAGAGTGCACAGGTAAAAATTAAGCTAGGGTGGGGATGGGGGGTGGAGCTGCCCTACTACTTACCTTCGGACAGTTGTAGCCAGGCCTCGCACACCCCGACACCTGCCTTGCTGACCCATTTCTTCTGCAGCTGGCAAGGCTGGCAAGACTTTCCTGGAGGCCTCTGTATATGATAACAAAGCTTTGGGTCGATCCGGAGTTATTGGCTGTTATCGGCTGCAGAGGCCTCCAGGAAAGCCTGAAGAAGTTCCTGAAGGCTTCTGACAGCGAAAAGGAGGCTGGGGGCACAAGTGAAGTTAGTCAATGGATGACATCTCCCGAAAATAAGACCTGGTGCGGTTTTTTGGTGGCAAAAAAATAAAATAAGACAGGGTCTTATTTTCGGGCAAACATGGTACTCCTGAAAGAATGCTTGTAAATACAGGTTGTGTAAACTGTTGGTAGCTGCAACTCACAGGTTCTTGTCTTTAGGAACCCACTGACGATCTCGCTGCTCCAAGACAGTTAGGGGAGGAAGCTGAGGGCTTATCCCAAACTTGCGATTATCCAACTGGGGAAGGAATTAAGATAAGAAAAAAAAACAAAAACAAATCAAGGCCTCTCTTTTCTCTAGAGTAATCCCATGGCAAGAAACGGCATGAATATGGAAGAGAATTATCTGTAGATCAGGGCTGAAATATGGGTCCATGGCTGCTCTCTAAGCTTGGTTGCTTTCTTGCAGACGTTTCATGAGCCAACTAGGTAACATCATCAGTGCTAGAAGGTGGAGGGGAGGTCTGTGGAGTGGAGGGGGGAGGAGGAGGAGGGCTGTGGAGTCCTTGGTGCTTTCTGAGCTTGGTTGCTTTCTTGCAGACGTTTCATGAGCCAACTAGGTAACATCATTAGTGTGATGGTCGTTAATACAGCACTGATGATATTACCTACTTGGGTCATGAAATGTCTGCAAGAAAACCACCAAGCTCAAAGAGCACCCAGGACCCCACACTGTGTCAAATGTTTCAACATTCAATTTCCAAATGTTAGGGGTGCTCAAAAGTTGTGAAAACCCCTTGGGGATTGTAAAGACATTCTGGTTACTTTAATATATTTATTTATTTATTTATTTTTTGGACTTGTATGCCGCCCCATCTCCTAAGACTCGGGGCGGCTCACAACTAAAAACCACAATAATTAAAAGAAAATTAAACCGAATTCACAAGCCCAAAATAGACAAAATTAACAATACCTACAATCATTTAAGAAACGTCCCCGTCCCCCCCGCGGAAAGGGTCACAGCCCAGATTGGTCAAACAACCAGGTCTTAAGATCATGGCGGAAGGTGCGGAGGTCAGGGGCCAGGCGGAGCCCTAGGGGGAGTTGGTTCCAGAGGTCGGGGGCCGCAACAGAAAAGGCTCGCTGCTGGGGGACCGCCAACCGGCAATGGCCCGCCAACGGGACCCCGAGGAGTAATATAATTTCGACGTGCTTGGTAAGCAACTACATCAGTATCATAACTTTTTAATATCTTGTTTTCCTCTTCTTCCTCCTCCCCCTGCCCCCCTCCTCCTCCTCTCTGCAAACTTCGCTCCTTCTGGCACTGATGATGCCACGTAGTTGGGTCATCAAACGTCTGCAAGAAAACTACCAATCTTAGAGAGCACCCAAAACCCCACCCTTCTCCTCCTCCCCCCCCCAGCTTCTAGCACTGATGATGTCACCTAGTTGGGTCATCCAACGTCTGCAAGAAAACCACCAGCCCATGCTCTGATTGGCCACCAAGCTCAGGGAGCACCAAGGACCCCACAGTTCAACTCTGAGTTATATAAATATTCTGCAGGAGCCAATCCTGGAGCCAGTCACTGGAACCAGAAGTTTAATCTTCCGAGCTTTCGTACTGGTTCTAGAGCCCCTCCACAGGGAGCCTCTCTCTCTCTCCAGAGTGTTTTCAATGGGACGTTCTATGCATAGTATTTATGTGGTGCCTGGATGGCTCAGATAGGGCCCTGCAACTTTATCCTGGGACACGTATATCTGCCTTCGTTCATATCAATATTAATTTCTATCAGTACTTCTAAGATCAATTCACCCAGACATTGTTCCAAAGGTGCTTTTTCTTCAAGAGGCAACTGGACTTTCTTGATTTTTTTCTTGGAAGACATTTCGCTTCTCCTGCAAGAAGCTTCTTCGGCTCCGACTGGATGGTGGGGAACGGAAGGATTTATACTCCTTGTAGACAGCTGGTCATTTGCATCCTTTTAGAGAAATATTGTGGCCACTTGGGAGGTTTATCTGTGCCCTTATGGGTCACTTGAGTGGTGCAAAAGGGTGTGGAGCCTTCTTGCAACTACTAAAAGGACCGTGTTGTAGACTGGAGATCATGTATCCCCACCCCTGTTGAGAAGGGGCTGTTCAATTTGGACAAAGAGGGGCTCTTGGGCCCCTCTTTCAAACTAGCGGTCCTCTCTGTCCAAAATGTGGACTTTGCTGTCTTCAAAAGAGTGGTCGTTGTCCTTTAAACATAGGTGGGCTGCTGAATCTAGTCCTGATGGGTTGGTTCTTCTTTGTTGTGCCATGCGGTTAGAAAGTGGCTGTTTTGTTTCCCCAATGTACAGATCCGCCCATGGCTCAGAATAACAGAATAACAACAGGTGGCCTCAACGACCCTCCAAAGGGACGCAAATGACCTGCTGTCTGCAAGCAGGATAAATCCTTCCATTCCCCACCATCCAGTCAGAGCTGAAGAAGCTTCTTGGATAAGAAGTGAAACATCTTCAAAAGAAAAAAACGAAATCCAGTTGCCTCATGACCTGGATGACTTGAGAATCCCCAGACCTTCCAAAGCCAGGGAGTTCCTCACCATGATCAGCACCGCGTCATCGTAGAGTTCAGCAATGCGCCCTGCAGTCTTTTGCGCCAGGGTGTTAGGGCTGCAGGAGGGAAGAAAGGAAGGAGTAAGAGAAACTCTGGGAAGGAAAGAAATCTATCCCTTCACCCACCTCTCCCTCTCCCTCTTGAAATTCACCTTTTGTCATCCATCCCAGAGTTGGCCTGGTAATAACCAGCAAGGAGCAAGTCAGACTCCGAGCTCCAAGAATCCACCTGGAAAGAGCATGAATGCCGAAGTTCGCAATCTGTTACATTCAGGATGAGGGTTAGGATAGTGTTTGCTCAACTCCAGCCCCTTTAAGATGCGTGGACTCCAACTCCCAGAATTCTCCCAGCTGGGAGAATTCTGGGAGTTGAAGTCCACCCATCTTAAAAGGGGCCAGGTTGAAAAACACAGTCCTGCAAAAAAATTTTATAAGATAGATCATGCCATCACTCTGCTAAACAACTAATTTCCCAAACACTGCCAAGGTTTTGGTGTTAACATTCAAAGTCCTACATGGCATGGGTCCAGGATATTTACGAGAACGACTCCTCCCAGTATCAAATACCAACCTCCCTGTACGGGCCCACAGACGGGGTCTCCTCGGGTGCCGCGAACAGTGTCGCTGGGGATCCGGGAGGGCCTATTCTGTGGCTCTCCCACTTTATGGAATCTTCTTCCTGGAGCTCGCTGGCCCCCGATCTCCGCACCTTCCGCCACGCATTTAAAGACCTGGCTATTTGTACAGTCCGGGCTGTGCTGACCCTCTGGGGTTTGATTGTTTTAATTTTGGGGTTTTTAACTTTAATTTGGCTTGTACTTGTTTAATATGTTTTTAGGTAACTTATTTATTGTTGTATTTTTAGCTGTGAGCCACCCCAAGTCCTTTTGAGAGGGGTGGCATAAGTCGAATAAATAAATAAATAAATAAATAAATAAACAAACAAACAAACAAACAAACAAACTCTTTAGTAAGACTGTATTACTATTCTTCTTCTCATCCTTCCTATTACCTATCTCTTCCCACTTATGACTATAACCGTGTTGCTTGTATCTTTACAATTTATATTGTTTTGTTCCCTTTACAATTTATATTGTTTTGTTCCCTAGCATGATTTGATTGCTTATTAGTAACCTACGGCTATCACTAAGTGTTGTATTTATGATTCTTGATGAATGTATTTTATTTTTTCTTTATGTACACTGAGAGCATATGCACCAAAGACAAATTCCTTGTGTATTCAACCACACTTGGCCAATAAAGAATTCTATTCTATTCCATTCCATTCCATTCCATTCCATTCCATTCCTATTCTATTCTAATTTCTATTTCTATTTCCCTGGTTTACCCATCACATTAAACCACGGTTTCTTGAATAAGGAATAATGTTTTGGTCTGATGTATGAATCCAGACTTTAGTTTGGCTGCTCAACATAGTCCTCAACATATGACCACAATTGAGCCCAAAATTTCTGTTGCTAAGCCAGACAGTTGTTAAAGTGAGTTTTGCCCTGTTTTGAGACCTTTCTTGCAGCTGTTGTTATGTGAATCATTTAATCACATGGTGGTTAAATGAATCTGGTTTGACTTTCATTATCAAAGAGGACGCAAAAGGGGATTGAGTAAGCCTAGGACATTGCAACAGTCATAAATATGAGTCACTTGCCAAGCAACCGAATTTTGATCACGCGACCACGGGAATGCGGCAACGGTCATTAAGTGTAAAAAAACGGTCATTAAGTGGCTTTTTTTAGAGCCGCTGCAACTTCGAGGCGACGCTCAACAAATAGTTGTAAGTCAAGGACTATCTGAATGGCATTTTGCCAAAAATATCCCAAACAAAGCCCGTGAAATATCAGGAAATTACTACAGGTGGGATCTGAAACCTGCGGCTTTTATGATTAAAACTGTTCACCACTTAATATCCCAGGCATGCTTGGAGGGGAGGATGGGACCTGGAGTCGAATCTGGAAGAACAGGCGATGGGGAAGGTTCGCGTAAGAGGTTTGGGGCAGGGTAAAAGCGGGGGCTTTATGGCTGTTTGGTCCCATCCTATGGGGTTCAACCGAGTCTCTGCTCCATAAATTGTTGAAGAGACAAACCTGGTTGAGGGCCACCTCCAGCATCACGGTGAGCGACAGGTTGCTGTGGAAAAGGGGGACACAGTCCGTGATGTAGAGGCATTTGGGGGGCCCAGCGGTCAGCTGGCGCTTTTGAGCAAGAAGAAGTCCATTCACTGCCACGTGGGGGTACCGAGCCGCATGGAGGCACATCTTGACGTACGCGCGAGGAGAGATCTCCACTTCCCTCATTCTGGAGAGCAAAGAAGTCTTGGCATAATGCTGCTGCGGTCAGAAACGAGGCCTCGGAAAGCTATCCTAACACCCCAACCTCTGGCCCCCAAAGGCGTTGGTCTACCCCACCCATTTGACCCTATGGCTGTAGATGATAGGAGTTGTAGTTGGTCCCAGCTGGATAGGACCTGGTAGCTGTCTCACCTGAGTTCTTCAGAGGTTCTTCACGTCTTCCTGTTACAAAGGCTCCTTCAGATGTCCAAGGGAGGAAACTTGAAGTAGAAAGGACAACATCCAGAGATATAAAATTAAAATGTAATACAATGTAATTCAATATATGATACAATTATACATACTGGTATAACAAAAATACCAAATCCAGTCTGAATTTGTGGCTGACTGTGCGATGAACATAATATATGATTAGTGTAGCATGGCATAGTGCATAGTATATAGATTAACAGAGTTGGAAGGGACCCTGTAGGTCATCTAGTCCAACCCCCCGCCCAAGCAGGAGACTCTATACCATTTCTGACAGATGGCAATCCAGTCTCTTCTTGAAAGCCTCTGGTGATGAAGCTCCCACTACTTCCAAAGGCAACTTCTCTTCCATGGGTTGATTGTTTTCACTGTCAGAAAATTCCTCCTTATTTCCAGGTTGAATCTCTC
Source organism: Naja naja (assembly GCA_009733165.1). NCBI lineage: Eukaryota > Metazoa > Chordata > Lepidosauria > Squamata > Elapidae > Naja > Naja naja. Next base: position 148,096,358 of record CM019155.1, read on the forward strand.
CTTGATCAGTTTCCATCCATTACTCCTTGTATATACTACATACCATACAGTATAGTGTATAGTATAATATATAGCATTTAGTATAATCTACAATATAGTGTGTATTGTATTGTACTCTACTGTGCAGCATAGCTTAATGCTTCTTTGAGTGAGGGAGTCTTCCCCCCCGCCCGCCTTAAAGAAGGCAGTGGTGAGGCCCCTCCTCAAGAAGCCTGCCTTGGACCCAGCTAATAAAAAACAACTTTCATCCCGTCTCCAACCTTCGCTTTATTGCGAAGGTTGTTGAAAGCGTGGTAGCCCGGCAGCTCCTGGTATTCCTGGAAGAAACCGACTATCTAGACCCGTACCAATCGGGCTTGAGGCCCGGATACAGCACGGAGACGGCATTGGTCGCACTGGTGGATGATCTCTGGAGGGCACGGGACAGGGGTCATTCCTCTGTCCTGGTCCTATTAGATCTTTCAGTGGCTTTTGTTACCATCGACAATGGTATCCTACTCCGACGCCTCGAGGGGTTGGGAGTGGGGGCCACCGTTTTGCAGTGGTTCTCCTTCTACCTCTCGGGCCGCATGCAGATAGTGTCGGTGGAGGGGCAGAGATCGGCCCCGAGGCCCCTCCTTTGTGGGGTGCCTAAGGGGTCAGTCCTCTCGCCCCTCCTGTTCAACATCTATATGAAGCCTCTGGGTGAGATCATCCGTGGTTTGGGGGTGAGGTATCATCAGTACGCTGATGATACCCAGCTTTTCATCTTCACCCCTAACCAACCCAGTGACGCCCTCAATGTGATGTCCCGGTGCCTGGAGGCGGTGCGGGTCTGGATGGGGAGGAACAGGCTCCAGCTCAACCCAGTCAAGACCGAGTGGCTGTATGTGCCGGTTGTCCTCCTGGATGCACGGCTCAGTTTAGAGGAACAGGTGGGAGCCGTGGCCAGGGGGGCATTTGCCCAGGTTCGCCTGATGCGCCAGTTGTGCCCCTACCTGGATCAAGATGCCCTACGTACGGTCACTCATGCGCTCATTACTTCCCATCTGGACTACTGCAATGCTCTTTATATGGGGCTGCCCTTGAGGACCACCCTGAGGCTTCAAGTTGTCCAGAATGCGACGGCGCGGGTTGTGATGGGAGTGTCCTGATACTCCCATGTTACACCCCTCCTGCATGCGCTGCACTGGCTACCGGTTACCCTCCAGGTGAGATTCAAGGTGCTGGTTTTGACCTATAAAGCCTTTCATGGCTTAGGACCAGGATACTTACGGGAGACCCTGCTGCCAGCAACTGTTTCCCATCGTCCTGTGTGCTCTCACAGACAGGGCCTCCTTGGGGTTCCGTCAGCCAGACAATGTTGCCTGGCGACCCCTAGGGGTAGGGCCTTCTCTGTGGGAGCACCCACCCTATGGAACCAACTGCCCCTGGAGCTTCGGGTGGCCCCTGACCTCCGCTCTTTCCATCGGGGCCTAAAAACATGGTTATTCCAACTCGCTGACCTGGACTGGGGGGGGGGGAATGGGAGTTTTAATGATTGTTTTAGTGTTTTGATAGTTAATTGGGTTTCCTATTTAATTTCTTTTTTATTGTCTATTTTGCACTGTTTTTATGATTGTACGCCACCCCGAGTCCTCAGGGAGATGGGGCGGCTCAGAAATCCAATTAATAAATAATAATAGCATAGCATAGGTAGTCCTTGACTTACAACAGTTTGTTCAGTGATTGTTCAAAGTTACAATGGCACTGAAAAAAAGCAACCTAGGACTGTTTTTCATTCTTATGACCGCTGCAGCATTCCCATGATCTTGTGATCAAAATTCGGATACTTGGCATCTAGGATGTACATATGACGGTTACAGTGTCCCGTGGGATCACCTGATCCCTTTTTGCAACCTCCTGACAAGCAAAGTCAATGAGAAAGCCAGATTCATTTAACCACCGTGTGACTGACTTAACTGCAGGGATTCCTTTAACAATTATGAAAGGTCGTAAGATGGGGCAAACCTCACTTCACAAATGTCTCGCTTTGCAACATGAAAGTTGGGCTCAATGGTGGTTGTAAGTCAAGAAGTACCCGCATAGTATTATGTTAATATAAAATATAGTATAATAAATATTATAGTATAATATAAAATAATATATAATGTAATATAAAATATAAAATAAAATATAAAAATATAATATAAAATATTATAGCATTATAATAAAATGGTATAATTAATATAATAAATAATATACATTATAAAATATATTATTACAATATTTAAAATATATTATATTATACATTATATAATATATAATATAATATATATATATATATATATATACATATACACACACACACACACACACACACATATATATATATATGTAGGGAATTTGGTAAGTTTCGACGAAATCTCATCCGTCATCTTCAGTGGTGTCTTCAGCTTCGTTCTCCTGGGAGAACGAAGCTGAAGACACCAGCCTGAAGATGACGGATGAGATTTCGTCGAAACGTTGCCAAGGTATTCTCAACCTTACACGGGACAAGACCCGAATACACCAAGACCTATATATATATATATATATATATATATATATATATATATATATATATATATATATATATATATATATATATATATATATATATATATATATATATAAATATAAACATAACATAACATAACATAACATAACCAGCGTTGGGCAACCTCCAATGTGAGCCCCAGCAGTCCATTGAATTCCCCCGTCCGGATCTTCAGATTGCTCCAGTCACTGTTCACAAACTACAACGCCCATCACTCACAGCTTATCCGAGGATGATGGGTGAGGTAGTCCCGCGCACACTTACCCCCTCCTTCACCTTCCCTGCGCAGGTGCCGGACTGCTGCCACTCCGCCTATTGCAGAATGACCCACTGAGCGCCTCCGCATTGGTCAGCAAAGATCCAATCAGAGCAAAGCTTCCGCAGCCGCCCTTTTCTCTTTCTCTCTCGCTCATTGGGCGCACTCAGCCCGCGCTCTGATTGGCCTGAAGTTTTTCTTTCAACTGACGCACCCTAACGTTCTTTTCCATATCATGTGACAATACGAGCCACAACGTCGTCGCCTTTCGATCATTTCCGGTCTTCAATTGACCTTGCCCTCTCCTTCCTCCTCTCCAAATGTAGACGGGAAAACGTCCGCTCTAAGTGTCTATGGATATTCTATGATTCTTTCACTCGGAATTTCCCCTTCAGAAAGAGGCTCGACCATAGAGTTAATGTCTAGAAGGACTGTATTTGCCGGAAGTATTCTCTACCCTTCCGTTCAGTCTCCTCTTCGCTGTCCCGGAACCATAGAGTAGCGTGCCAGAATGGTTTCTTTGGGCAAAAATCATAGTTTGACAGCCCTAAACATCTCACTCCCCAAACCCATCAACCACTGCTCTGAAATGATGGGAATTGTAGTGAACCCAGAGTCCTACGAAGTGTCAATTTGGGGTTATAAATGCTAACAGGTGGAGCTTTCTGAAGCATATTGTCATATCTAGAAAAGCTGTACCTGTTGAGCTTTAGGCTGTTTAAACCTGCCAAACCCTGATGAAAATTCCACAAAATAGGTTTAAGTCCCTCTTTTTAGTTATTTAGACATTAAAAGTATGTCTAGTGCATTTAATGTATGGCACAAAGCTTGTAAATGGCTTAATCAAGTCACATGAAAAAAAATGAAGCAGTATTTTTCAACCTGGGTAACTTTTAAGATGGGTGGATTCCAACTCCCAGAATTCCCCCCTCAACATGGCTGGCTGGGGAATTCTGGGAGTTATAGTCAATCCCTCTTAAAAGTTGCCCAGGCTGAAAAGCACTGCTTTAAATGAAGGTTTCATATGATTTCTAAGCACAATTTCATTTTTCAAGCAACACAAATGGAAGACGATTTCTACAGCTTTCTATGTCCTAATTGTTATGTATGCCCATATATGGCCAAGGAGTGGAGTCAGCTGAAAGACCCCACTTGTTGGCTCAGCCACCGGCGGGAAAAATAAGGTCCCATCAGTGGCTAAGTGGTGAGCAGCGCCGGCAATAAAAGCTGGCGCCTGCCGTGTGTGTTTGCTATTGTTCTGGAGCTGCACTAATAAAGACTGCTGTTCTCTGACCTGCTGTCCTGCCTCTTTATGACCACGCAACCCATCTAAAACACTAATTCCCATTTTTCTTTTGGCATCTTGTTGGTCAAGATGTTTCATGATGTTGGTCAAGATGATTTCAGGTTACAACTTCTTTTTAAAGCATTTTTAAGAATTGGAAATTGGGCTAGTCAAAAGCCAGATGACTCTCTCAAGAAATTGACGCCTTCAGTTCCTGATATTCTCAAACAGCTAACTAGTGCTTGAGGAAGGTTTAATCCACCCATAAGCTACTTCCTTATTTTTCCATTCTCAAACTACTCACAGACAGTTGCTATTCTTAGGGGGGGAATAGATAAGTATTTATATTTTCATCAGGAAAAATCAAGGCAAAATAGTTTTGGCTGTATTAAGGGGAAATTAATTAGACCATCTAGCAATTTATTTGAAACAAAATATTAATCAGACATGTTAATTCAGAGGACGGTATTTTAAAATAATCTTGTTTCAGATTCCATGTTAGATTTTTTTTACTGATTTTTATTCTGAACACAGGCAAAGATAACCTCTATTAACCTGATTAGAACAATCTTCCAGAGATAGTATGAAGTTGCCTTCATAATAAGGTTGTGTATTCTTACAGTCACTCATGCGCTCGTCACTTCCAGAATCGACTACTGTAATGCTGTCTACATGGGGCTGCCCTTGCGAACCACCCGGAGGTTACAGCTGGTGCAGAATGCGGCCGCGCGGGCTGTGATGGGAGTATCCCGATACTCCCATGTTACACCCCTCCTGCCCGGCTTGCATTGGTTGCCAGTTGTCTCCCGGGTCGCCTTCAAGGTGCTAGTAACAACTTATAAAGCCCTAAATTGCTTGGGTCCAGGGTACTTGCGGGAATGCCTCCTGCCAGCATCACTTACCGATCGCCCTGTTCACTCTCATAGGAGGGGCCTCCTTGGGATACCATCAGTCAGGCATTGTCAGCTGGCGGTTCCCAGGGCTAGGGCCTTCTCCGTGGGAGCGCCTGCCTTCTGGAATCAGCTCCCTGTGGATCTCCGTTTGGCCCCTGACCTTTGCTCCTTCCGCCGGGACCTGAAGACCTGGTTGTTTCAACAGGCTGGCCTGGAATGACCCGGGTGGGGTTTTTTAACTGTTTTAGTTTTTAAGGTTTTAATGTTTTAGTGTTTATTTCGACTTGTAGGTTTAATTTTGTTTTTAAGTAAATTATATGTAAATATCTGCTGTTTTATTGTTAGCCGCCCTGAGTCCTTAGGGAGAAGGGCAGCATACAAGTTGAATAAATTATTATTATTATTATTATTATTACCATGAAAGCTCTTTTAAAAAAGAGTTAGAGAAAAAATTCTGGCTGAGAAAGATTTCCTTCTAGCTTTTCCTAGGTGGTGTTTGGTGGACCTGTCATAAGAAGACATAGAGAGAACCAAATTGATTGAAACATTTTATTTTGTTACCCTATTTGTTTCTTTCCCAGACATCTCCCTTCTTCTGGGTTCTAAATATTTCGGATCTCTTTTTAACCCTGTATTTTTATGAATGCCCATTAACCTCCAAAAAAGACAGAAAAAGTTGCAATGAGTTCCCCCTGCAAGGAATGGCGGTCATGGATTCTGGCAAATTGTGTTACTAGCGTAAAGTTAGCATGACCCACATAACATCCCTTGCCTGTTTTCCCTTAAATGCCTTTTTTACTTGTTAGTACATGGATGGCTTCTCTTCGCCCTTGGGGTTGGTCAATTTCTCCAAGTTTTTGCTTAGGATGTGGTACAGCTCAGCCTGCGGTGAAGAGAAATGAGAAAGGGTTAGAGAAAGAAAGAAATCTTCTCCATTCCTTTATTCCTGCCCTCTCGATCTTCCCCTAGTAGAAATCCACGATCGTTCCAGCTTGCTTACATAAAATCCACGGATATCAAGCACCATAATCTGCATTTCTCGGTAAATCGCTTCGTCACGTTCGTGAACCAAACACCGGTAATCCATCTGCAGGTAAGCAAATTGCAATTAGCATTGATAATGTTACCTACTTGAGTGCAGGTAGTCCTTCACGTACAACAGTTCGTTTAGTAACCATTTGAAATGACGAAACTGAACAACACGGACTTTTTTCACATTTACAATAATTGCAGCATCCCCATGGTCACCTGATCAAAATTCAGGTGCTTGGCAACTGACTCGTATTTATGACAATCCCGGGGTCCATGTGGTTACTTTTTATGACCTTCCAACAAAGCCAGATTCACTGAACAACCGTGTAACCAACTGAACAATTAACAACTGTGGTAAGAAAGATTGTAAATTGGGGCAAAATTCAACAAATGTTTCACTTAGCAACAGAAATTTTGGCCTCAACTGTGGTTGTATGTCAAGGATTATCTGTAATGAAACGCCTGAAAGAAAACAACCAAGCTCAAGAGAGCACCAAGGACCCCACAGTCTTCCTCTTCTTCATCTTTCTCCTCCTCCACTCCCACTCCTTCCTAGCCCTGATGATGTTACCTAGTTGGGTCATGAAACGTCTGCAAGAAAGCAACCAAGCTCAGAGACCAAAAGGACCCCACAAATTACAACCAGATTAGATTTCCAGGACATTTTAAGACATAGCTTAGTTTGACTGGCTTTATGTAGCGCATGATATGAATCCAGACACTGGTTCAGAAATCAAGGTTTACAGCTTAACATTTCTCCAAGTCCAAAGAGTTTGATTTATTTAAAATATCACGATGGAACTGGTTAAGCAAGAACAGAGTTTCAAGAGTTGTTGTACATTATTATTTAAATCTGTACACTGCCTGACTCCAATGAGTCTGGGCAGTTCAAAATCTATATGAGGCAGGAACTTTATGAACAGGAATAAATATTGCAGGATTTCCTATCTTCCAAGAACTATTATGTAAATTTTGCAATGAGTTATTCAAGGTCTTGACTCAATATGGAATTGTTTTTTTTGCCTTCTCGGTCAATACCAGCTGGTTTGGCTTCAAGGAAGGTCTTCTCCCTGCCTTTAGTCGGCAGGGGAGGGGGGACACCCAAATTTTTTCTGTCAGACTTGCCGCTCAACACACCTCAAATAACTGCAACCTTCTTTCTGCATCACTTACCACGTGAGTGTCTTTGGAAGCCTTGGCAACTGCATCACCACGCTCCAAAAAATATCTAAAAGAACAAGAAAGCATGTTGGATCTACAGCGTTTAGGACTGGGGGATTTTTAAATATGTGTTGCAAATCACTACCGTTTTCTTGACAAGTGTTTTGGAAGTAGTTTGTCCTTGCATCCCTAGGGCTGAGAGAGAGATAGAGAGCGTACGCAACTGACCCAAGATAATCCAGCTGGCTTCATGCATACAGCAAGGCTAGAACTAACAATTTATTGTTTGGATTTATTGTTTGGATTGCCCAAGTTTCCAGCTTAGTGCCTTAACTATACACCAAACTAGTTTTCTCTGGACTAGAAAATAAAAATATACGGCCATGAACCTTCTAGATGAAAAACACAAAGGGAGCCCCTTATATCATCATCTATTAATGATCCCATAATCCCTTCACTATCAGTGATGGTTCTTCCGTCCCAAGGACTGGCCCATAGATTTCCACTGCTCTCCTCTCTCTGCCTTCTGTGCATCCGCATGTCAGGCACTGGACCCAGCTGTTTCTCCTCTTCCTCATCAGCCACCTCCAGACCTGGGGGTTGTTGACTCTCCATCTGAGGGCTGTCGACTCTCCATCTGAGGGCTGATGGACGGACCAGGCTCTGCCTCTGTCTCTCTGTCTCTCTCTGCCACCTCCATTCCCTCTTCCCCCTTCCTCCACATCCTCTGATTCTGCTGCTGGAGGGACCAGTGGCCAACAGGCCACAATAGCACCTTGATTAAGGCAAAGATTACCCAGGATGCTTGCAAATAAGGAAGAACTGATATGCCCTAGAAGCACAGATTCTGATAATTATGATGTTAGGAACATGGGAGATGACCCCATGAAGTCTGACAGAAGTTTTGGGGTGGAGAAAAACACCAATAGGAGCGAATGGCGCCCGAGTACAGCACACAATTCACAATACTCTGGAATCCAGATCCCACATGGCTCTCTGCTTTGCCTCCTTTCCACGCTGGCCCTTCATGACCACTTACTTAGCAATGGTGGTTTGGAAAGCGTCAGCTTTGGTCTTCAGAGCTGTGATACGTTCCAGCACTTTCTCCTGCACAGGAAGGAAAATGGTTGATGTGCCACCAAAGGAGATTCCCACAGCCAGGGAAATAAAAATTGGGGAGGGGTGGTGGTGGAGAAAGTCTCCGTTACTCCTCGATTTGGGTTATGTACCTGAACCGCAACCCCGAAGTCGTTGCCATCCTCAATTTTGGGGATCATGAACTGGATCCAGGTCGTGACCTGATGGGGGAATCAGAAGAAAGAAGACGGAAGTGACTTTGCAGAAATTAAAAAAAAAATCACATTGTTTTTCATCCGATGCACAACCGCAAGGAACTTCCTGGCCAAGGAACTGGGGGAGGGAAGAGGCCCCCCCATTGCCAACTTACCAAAATGCATTTTTCTTTAAACTCACGAACTTCCGGTTTCACGCGATCCAGAAGTGAAATGAGAACTTCGTTTCCTTTGAGATAGCCACATTTTGGAGCTGGGAATCGCAGAAGAGAAATTAAGTCCATAAAATGCTGGGAAATACCTTAAACTTCATTCCTCTTTCTTTCTTTCTTTCTTTCTTTCTTTCTTTCTTTCTTTCCTTCTTCCCTCCCCCCACCCTTCCTTTTCTCCCTCCCTTCCTTGTTCTTTCCTTCCTTCTTTCTCTTTCCTTCCTTCCTTTTTCCTTCCTCCCTTTCTTCTTTCCTTCCACCCTTCCTCCTTTTCTTCCTTTCTCTTTCCTTCTTTGCTTCCTTTCTCTTTCCTTCCTTATTTCTCTTTCCTTCCTTCCTCTTTTTCCTTCCTTTCCTCCCTCCCTCCCTCCATTCCTTCCTTTCTTTCTCTTTCCTTCCTTCATTCCTTCCTCTTCCTTACCTTCCTTTTCCTCTTTTTCTGTATCCATCTGCAAGGAATAAAATAGATGGATCCATAAATATCATTTTCCACCACTTACAAGTTGCATTGAATTGGGGGGGGAAACAAGGAGACTACCGCAATAACTCACCTCATCTTCTTTGGGTGGAGGGTCTGGAATAGGGATCTCCAAAGGAGCTTTAAGAGTAGTCAGATCTTGAACATTTAGTGAATTTTCCTAGATGGGTGGAGAAGGAGTCACACTTTAAAAAACATGCAGAGATGTCCTGCCAATAAAATTTTGCTTTCAGACTTTCACTTACCTTAAGAAACCTATCCAACTGAAATATTTTTGTAGGTAAAAATGTGAGAAGAAATTCTTCACCCTGTAGGGAACAGAAAGAGAAGGAAAGGGAGGGAGGGAGGGAGGGAGGGAAGGAAGGAAGGAAGGAAGGAAGGAAGGAAGGAAGGAGAAAGTTAGTTACCTGGGAAGAGCAAAAATAGCCAATAATTGGTGAACATTTGTCATGCAATAGAGACTTACCTCTTTCAAAAGCGATTCTCTAAAGAGAGCCATCTAAAGAAATAAAAGGAAATTATGAGACGTATTGTAACCATTGGACTAGAACAACACAGAAGGATTACATGAGATCATGCTGAAAAATCTCATTAATTCCCCAAATGCAAAAAGAGTTTTGCAGGAAAAAAAATCCAGAATAATTCTAATGTTTTTCAGCAAAAAAGCCCTCATTGGATTGAAGATACTGTGTATAGCCTAAAGCCCAATCATAAATCAATCTC
>CM019155.1:148107243-148122681 GCA_009733165.1 Naja naja
TCTCTCTTTTTTGTTGCTCCGCTTCGCCCTGGTTTCGTTTCCCAGCGGGCGGCTGCCTCTGCCCCGCAGGGGCTTCGTGCAAGGCGGGGAAGGAAGAGCAAGGTAGGCCGATCCTCCTCCCCACGTCCCCCTTTGCAACGTTTCCTGCCTCGGGTTCTAATCCGGAGTGGAGGCGATTTGCGGGGGCCCGGAGGAACCGATTGAACCCTTTTCGGGGTGCGCCGCTGCTTCCCCCCGGAGGAGCCTCAGCCTCTCGGCTGGCCAGGGCACTCTTGGCAACGGCTCCCTTACTTGCTGGGGCTTGGACTACAACCCCCATCATTCCCGACTCATGTCTTGGGCGGGGGTGTCTTTGTAGTCCCGCCACCGCGCTGTCTCTTCCCGGATCGAGATTTCAGGCGTCCAAAATCTTGTGTTGTTTTGACAGATAAAAGATGCGTCTGTTTTCCCTTTAGGAGTCCCCAAGGTTTCCCCTGTTATTTATTAGTATTAGTAGTTATTAGTATTTATTATTAGTACAGTAGTAGTATTAGCATTATCGTCATTATCATTACCATAGTTCTTATTGCTGTTTTGTTGCTAGTGTTGTGATTATTATCCCTTTTATTCATTAAATATGAAACAAGTATTATTACTATTATTATCTTTTATTCTCATTAAACGTGAAACTCAAGTCAACTGAACATTTAAAAATGTATCACAAGTATTATTATTTTTTATTCTCATTAAACATGAAACTCAGTCAAAACGTATCACAAATATTGACTGGCTCTGATGGTTGATATGGGTTGCTACCATATAATTTATATACATATATAATTATTATTTCTTTATCCTCAACCTAAGACCACAAGTGAGACCAATGTTTGTGTTGCTAAGTGAGAAATGTATTGGGTTTTGCCCCATGTTATGGCCTTTCTTGCCATCATCGTTAAGTGAATCACTACAGCTGTTAAGTTAGGAACAAGATTATTACGTGAATCTGGCTTCCCCATTTGATTTCGCTTGTCAGAAGGTTGCAAAAGGGTGGTGGGATTCAAAAAATTTTTTACTACCGGTTTGGTGGGTGTGGATTGGTGGGCATGGCAGTGGAAGGATACTGCAAAATCTCCAGTCAGAGGTGGGATTTGCCGGTTCTCCCAACTACTCAAAATTTCCGTTACCGGTTCTCCAGAAGTGGTCAGAACCTGCCTCTGACATGACCTCAGGGACATGGCAACAGTCGTAAATACGAGCCAGTTGCCTGTTATCTGAATTTTGATCACGCGACCGTGGGAAGGCTGCAGCAGTCGTAAGTGTGAAAAACGGTCGTCGGTCCCTTTTTTCAGTGCCAGTGTATCTTCGCACGGTCACAAAATGAACTGTTGTAAGTTGAGGGCTACTTGTACTTCATAAGTAACTCAAGGGGGGGTGTCCTTAATCCTCCTTCCTCGTTCTGTTTTTTGTCACAACAACCCTGTGAGGTGGGCTGGGCTGAGAGAAAGAGACAGGCCCAAAGTCCCCCAGCTGGCTTAATCATTCATAATCTTTTTGGGGGTCTTTTGAGGTCCACAAGATTTGCATCTTCAACTCTGATTCAGACTGCAGGGAATCCCCGAGTTAACGAGCACAATTGAGCCCAAAATTCCCTTTGTTAAGGGAGACTGTTGCTGTTAACCGAATCGCTGCAGTTCTTCGCTTAGTGACGTGGTTGTTAAGCGAATCCAGCTTCCCCCATTGACTGCCCTGGTCAGAAGGCTGCCGAAGGGGATCACGTGACCCCCGGGACACACTACGACCATCGTAAATGTGAGTCAGTGGCCAAACCTCTGAATTTTGATCACTTGACCAAAAAGGTCGTAAGTCTGAAAAACAGTCCTATGTCACTTTTTTCCACAACTTTGAACGATTACTAAGCAAACTCTCATAAGTCGATGTGTACGTTTGCACAGACTTCCTCCGTGTAAAACTTCACCTTTGGCCTACCTCATAGGGTTGTTGTAACCCAAGTTTTAAAAAAGACATTTTGCTTTTTCTTCCCTGCAAAGGACTTCTCCCATTTGCTGGATCTCACATATGATTTTTGTTGTGTCTTTGTGTCTTTGTGTGTTGGGGGGGGGTCAGAGATGGGGGAGGCTGCGTGCACCTTTGGGGCCTTTCGTCAGGAGCTGGTCAACGCCTTGATCCGGAACCCATCCGAACAAAATGCCGAACTTTTGCATTGCCTGGTGGAAACCCCGTTGTCTCCGGCTGAGAAATACCTGCAGATCGATGCCAAGGGCATTTTGCGAGCCAACGTCAAGGAACAGGTGAGGAGTGGGGGTGAGAGGGAGGGTACAGATCCTCTATTGGATGCTTTACCTGTTGAATGTCTGTGCATTGTGCTCCGTTGACTCGTTGTGGGAGAGGAAAAACTGCCCTCAAACATCATGGAGTAGATGAGGAGTGGTTAAGAGGGACAATAGATTCCCCTACATGGCGTGCTTTGCCTGTTGAATGGTGGTCCATAGTGGTCCTTTTACTCATTGAGGGGACAGGAAATTGTCCTCAAACGTCATGGAGTAGATGATGAGTCGATAAGAGGGATGATAGATTTCCCCACGTGGGGTGCTTTACCTGAGGAGGTGAGTGGGTAATAGGGAGGGTAGATCCTGTATTGGATGCTGCTTTACCTGTTGAATGTCCGGCTGCAATGCTACTTGAACCCACTTGGCAGGAAGAAACTGACCTTGTCAAGGCTGAAAATTAAGCAGAGATAAACGAAACTTTTTTTTAATGTATTTACTGTTTTATATTATGTTTTTATATTGTCACGGGCCGCCCAGAGTCCCTTGAAGGTGAGATAGGCAGCATATAAATTAAGAAATAATAATTAATAAATAAATAGAATGCAATTCAACCCAGCTTAGAAGCAGACTGGAGTTTAGGGAAGCTGGGCGTAGGGGGGCAGGTATGATCTGGGGTTCATTTTTCTTTGCATTCCCCAGTGGGGAACTTTGGGACACGGTCCTCAGACTCCCCATTTCCAAAACCAAGGTTCTAGTCCTCAAGATGAAACAGTTTGGGTGGGCTGATTGCAGGTCGTCCTCGGCTTACAGCCACAACCGCGACCAGGATTTCTCTGGCTCAGCGAGGCGGCTGTTCTAAGTGAGGCACACCCAATTTTGCATCCTTTTTTTTGTTGCCGCAGTCGCTGAGTGAATCACACAGTCGCTAATCGAATCTGGCTTCCCCCGTTTGACTTTGCTAGGTGGGAAACCAGCCAGGAAGAAGTCACCAAGTGGTGATCACATCACTCCGGGAAACTCTAACCGGGTTTTTTTGTTTTTTCCCAATACCTGCCGGTTGCCAAGCCCCCAAATTGGGAACACGTGACCCTGTGGGAATGCGACGACGGTCGTAAGTGCGAGGAATGGTCCTAAGTCACTGTTTTTTCAGCGCCGTTATAACTTCCAACGGTCGCTAAAGGAACGGACGTAAGCAGAGGGCTTACGTGCTTCTGGAAACGCCTCGTAAGCCATATGCATTTGAACGCAGAACCGGTTATGATTCCTGAGGGAAGAAAAAACATGGCTGAACTGCCAATCCCTCTTCAGTTCCAGGTGGATCTCCGCTTGATTTCCACCGCCTTCCAGATCCTGGAGAAATATGGGCGCAACCTTCTTCATCCTCGCAAACCTTATTTCTGGCGAATGGTCAAATTTAACAATCCGGTTTTTCGGGATACGGTGGACACCATCCAGGTAAGCCCCTCCCTCCCCCCAAAACTGGATCCTTTATCTCGGCGGCGATCCTGCTGGATTTAAAGTTGAGTTTTATGCTAGAAAAGATCCCAAGGCTTAAAAAAAAATTCACAAAAGTTTCCCAGCGGTGCCAGAATAGAACCGGAAATTAAATTCCAATTTTCTCTCTCTCTTTTTTTTTCATATCTGGTGAGTTTCCAGGAAATGGATTGAAAGCTTTTAAAGAAATCAGGTTTGGGGGCAGGTCCTTCGTCACGTGATCCTGGAAATCCACAAAGCTTCCAAGACTTGGGAGATTTATTGCTCACTGCCTACCGTTTAGCAGTAGGAAATCTGGAGTTTTTCATAAGCAAAATAAGTTTGTTAAATTTTTACAGGGTTTCCTGCTTGGTTACAGATGGAGACCATTGTGGACAGATCACCCTTCCCAGCAGGAATTTCCCTGGAGGGGATCTGGGATAAGAATCAGCCTTTTGTTCAAGGACACAAAAGATAAAAACTTTTAGAATCCGCAGATTTTTCTGGATGTGAATCTGTCCTGTATGGCCAGGATGAAGACACTTTAAAACAGTGTTTTTGCCACTTTAGGAGAAGGGTGGACTTCAACTCCCAGAATTCCCCAGTCGGCCATGTGTGGCCGACTGGGGAATTCTGGGAGATGAAGTCCACCCCTCTTAAAGTGGCCCAGGTTGAGAAACATTGCTTTAAATTGCCAATTTGAGGTTGTGTAGGGAATGAAATTTCTTCTTGTTAAAAAAAAAACAACAACAATAAGGTTTTGTTTTTGTTTTTGTGAAATGAAGGAATGGATCTGCTGAAATTATGCTTTCTTTCCCCAGCAATTTCCAAATCTTTTAAATAAGAATTGGCATTGAATAAATGTTCTTCTCCCTTCTTCCTCTTTCTCTCTCTTTCTTTTTCCCTTTCTCCATCTCTCTTTCTATCTCTTCTCTCTTTTTCCCTCTCTTTCTTTTCCCTTTCTTCCCCCCTCTCTTCTGCCTTTGTCTCTCTCCCTGTTCCTCTTTCTTTCTCTTTTTCTCTGTGTCTCTTTCTCTCCCTCTCTTTCTTTCTCTCTTTTTCCCCCCCTCTCTTTCTCTTCCTTTCTTTTTCTTTCTTTCTCTCTCTCTCTCTGTCTCCTTTCTCTCTCTGTCTTTCTTTGACTTTTGTGGATTTTTGTATGCACCTTGCTACCGCGACACCTTCCCTTCCGGCGGTGGGGCGTCCTCGGCTGTCACGGCTAACGGTTCAAAAGGCTGATGGGCTTTACTTCCCAGATGCTCAGCAGGCGGTGGACATCCTCAAGTGGCATCTGTCTCACCGTCATGCCTTCCGTGCAGAGCTGACCCTTGTCCTCTCGGTACGGGCCAGTGGGGTGTGAGACCAAGACGGTCTGTGGGAGGGGGAGGCAATGGTTAGGGGTCCCTGCTAAGAGTTGAAGGAGACGTGATTCTTTTCCGACCCCAATCCTCAGGTGTTGCAAGAATTAATGGACCAGGGCTTACAGGTGAGCAGGGCTATGCGGCAGGCTGGAGGGAGTGGTGAGGAAGGGAGCGAGGTGAGTCTCGCAGGCTTTGGAGTGGCTGTGGAGTGAGTGGGTGCTGAGTGTTGTTTTGTTATTTTGTGTTGCGGCCCGTCAGCCACCAACCCTGCCTGCTGTCTGCCTCGAATACCAATCTCCCAGTGCGCTCCCACAGACGGGGCCTCCTGGGGGTGCCGTCAGTTAAACATTGTAGGCTGGCGACCCCTAGGGAGGGCCCACCCTCTGGAACCAGTTACCCCTGGAATTGCGCCTGGCCCCTGATCTCCGCTCCTTCCGCCATGACCTTAAAACATGGTTATTTTCACAATCCGGCCTGGACTGACAGGGGATCGGGGTTTTAACTTGGAATGTTTATTTGGCTCTAATCTAATATTTTTAAAATTGTTTTAATTTTTGTATTGTTCGTTTTTATGCGCGCCGAGCCCTCAGGAGAGAGGGCGGCTTATAAGTCCAAATAAACTCAAACTCAAACCCCCCAGCGCCAAATCAGAGGAGGAGGCGTGGGAATCAGGGTCAACACTAGGGCAACCTGAGAGCTCTGAGGGGGAAGAGGGAATGGAGCTGGCAGAGAGGCAGAGTCTGGGCCATCCATCAGCCCTCAGATGGAGAGTCAACAGCCCCCAGGTCTGGAGGTGGCTGATGAGGAAGAGGAGGAACAGCTGGGTCCAATGCCTGATGCATGGATACACAGAAGGGAGAGGAGAGCAGTGGTAATCTATGGGCCGGTCCTTAGGACAGAAAATCCACCGCTGCTAGTGAAGCCCCACCCAAGCTCTGGAGATAAAAGGCAGGGGGTGGAGACGAAAAGATGTGGCAGACAACTATTCCATCTCCCGGCCGGCCGGACTTGTTAGCCTGCGGTGAGAGAGAGACTTTTTGCTGGGGCTGACGGCGCCCCTAGTTAAAGGGATCTTTGAGTTCACTTCAGAGGGTTTGTTGTGTTTTGGGAGCTGGGTCAGAACCTTTTGTTTGTAAGTCTCTCCATAGCAGCGTTTCTCAAATCTCAGCCCCTTGAAGATGGGTGGACTTCAACTCCCAGAATTCCCCCAATGGGGGGAATTCTGGGAATTGAAGTCCACCCGTCTTCAAGCGTTCAAGGCTGAGAGACATCAGTACAGTGTGGTCCTTGACTTCCAACCATTCATTTAAGAACTGCCCAAAGTTAACAACGCCACTGAAAAAGGTGAGTGGTGAGCAGGCTTCGCGCTTATGACTGTCACAGTATCCCTGGGATCATGGGATCCAGGCTAGGCACGGATTCGTGACTGTTGCGGTATCCCGAGGTGGGGGAGGATATCACCTGATCACCATTTGCGGCCTTCCCAGCCAGCTTCCAGCAAGCAGAGTCGATGGGGGAAGCCGGATTTCCTGAACGGCCATGCGAGTCGCTTAACGACCATGTGGTTCGCTTAACGACCTCGGGGATTCACTTCACAACCGTTAGAAACCCAAGGAATAACTACTGATAATTGGTCCTATTTCCAAGTTAAAATGAGATATAATAAGGATGTAAAGGAATATGGAGTTGAAATAAAAGATACGCAATTAGATAAAATACTTTTGGGCCCAGAGAAAAGTTTGATATCCAAATTATATAATTATTTATTAGAATATGAATTGGCTGGGGAAACGGTGAAAGGACCAATGTTAGCTTGGGCAAAAAAAATTGATCACACTATAGATTTGGATGAGTGGGAGGAAATTTGGCAGAGGAATCTCACACTAACAAAGTCAGTATCACACAAGGAAAATCTTTACAAAATGGTGTATAGATGGCATCTGGCACCCTCTAGATTAGTTAACATATTTCCGACAGCAAACCCAAACTGTTGGAAATGCAAAGAGAAAATAGGTACTTACTTTCATCTCTGGTGGACATGTCCTAAGACGAAGAAGTACTGGACAAAAATAAAAGAGTGGATAGAAGAAATTATAAAATGCGGACTGGAGTGGAAACCGGAAGTGTTCCTCCAGGGAATGATTAAAGGGGGTTACCCCCCTAAAGAGAGATATTTGATCATCCATTTATTAACAGCGGCGCGGATTTCGCTAGCGCAATATTGGAAAAAGCCACCTCTACACATTATAATACAAAAAACATATGAGTGTGGTAAAATGGAGAGGCTCACGCTTAAACTAAATGGGAAGGAAGACTCAGACTATTACCGGGTATGGGATAAATGGTACAACTGGGTAGAACGTAAGAAAAAGACTACGAAGAAGAAATGAACCCAAGAAACATATTATATTCAGCTGTACGTATGGAATGTATAATCATAATAATGGTCTTAATGGTCTTGTTTTCTTTTATTACATAAATAATATGAAGGTTATATAGATTAATTAACAGTTATAATCCAATGATAATAACAGTAGAATATTGTGTTAATGAATATACGCTATTTATTAGTTATTATTGATTATTATGTTATATCAAATTGGATATCCAATGTAAAAAGTAAGAAAAATACTTAATGCGCTATTTATATATTATTTCCGTACATTCTGAAGTCTGTACATTCTTAATTTTTTGTAAATAAACTTGTTTTTAAAATTTAAAAAAAAAAATTCAGGTGCTTGGCCACGGACTCACATTTATGATGGTCGCAGTGTCCTGCGGTCACGTGCTCCCCTTTTGCGACATTCTGACAAACAGGGAAGCCAAGTTCACTTAACAACCGAACAGCTGCGGCCAGAGGTCCGCTGAACAAACGTCTCGCTTAACAACGGACACTTGGGGCTCGATTGTGGTCGTAAGTCGAGGACTCTGTATCCGGAGGCAGAAGGATTATCAACTGGCCTGTGGGTTTATCCTTCTTCCTTCAGGATGGCTTCTAAATTTTCTTCGAGGCCTACTTTGGCCTTCAAGGGAGGAAAACCTTGTATGAAAATTTCTTCTCTTCCTCCTTCCGTGATCCTGATTCTTCTGTCTTCCTCCAGGTCAACAAGACGGCCGATGCTGGATCCCTGAATCCACTTTTAACCATGATTCGTGCAGGTAATGGGAGAAAGAGCCACAGGGGGTTGGTTGTAAGCTGCCACGTGCGTGGGACGTATTTTGTAAGGCAAACCAGGTTCGTAATCAAACCCGGATGGAAAATGCTGGCGGGGTTGAGGTAAACTAAGATTGGAAGAAGAAGGACCTTGTTTATTAAGAGGCAGGGGAGACGTTTGAAGGATCTTCCAACCAATTGTAGATCACCCAGGAGCCATGTTTCTCAACCTCAGCCCGTTGAAGATATGTGGACTTTCTCCCAGAATCCCCCAGCTGGGGAATTCTGGGAGTTGAAGTCCACACATCTTCGAGGGGCTGAGGTTAAGAAACGCTGCTCTAGGTCCCAAAGGTGGGGGGTTTTTTTCCCAAGGGGCAACTGGACTTTCTCATTTTTCTTTGAAGACGTTTCACTTCTCCTCCAATAAGCTTCTTCAGCTCTGACTGAATGTTGGGGAATGGAAGGATTTATCCTCCTTGCAGAAGAGCTGGTCATTTGCATCCTTTTAGAGGGTCCTTGAGGCCACTTGGAGGTTCGTCTGTGTCCTCAGGGTCCCTCAGGATAGTGCAAATGGATGTGGGGCCTTGTTGGGAGTGCTGAAAGGATTGTGTTGTGGACTCCACACTCATTTGCACTACTCAGGTGACCCTGAGGGCACAGACAGACCTCCAAGTGGCCTCGATGGCTCTCCAGAAAGAATGCAAACAACCAGCTGTCTGCAAGGAGTGTAAATCCTTCCGTTCCCCATGATTCAGTCAGAGCTGAAGAAGCTTCTTGGAGGGGAAGTGAAACATCTTCAAGGAAAAAAAACCCAGAAACTCCAGTTGCCTCTTGAAAAAAAAAAGCACCTTTGGGACAATCATGACATGGATGGTGGAGAATCTCCAGCAACTGCTGTGGAGACTTTCTAATACAGGCGGTCCTCGACTTAACAACAGCCCATTTAATGACCGTTCAAAGTTGCAACGCCACTAAAAAGAGCGACTTATGAACGTTTTTCACACTTACGACCGTTGCAGCATCCTCACCGTGATGTGGTCCTCAGCAACTGACTCATCTTTTACGACTGTTGCAGTGTCCCGGGGGTCGCGGGCTCCCCTTTTTGCGACCGTCTGCCAAGCCAGGTCAGTGGCAAAGCCAGATTGGTTTTAACTACCGCATTACTCACGTAATGACAGTGGTTGATTCACTTAACAACGGTGGCAAGGAAGAAAGGTTTGTCAAATGGCGCAAAACTCACTTTAACAAATGTCTCACTTTGCAACAGAAAGCGTGGGCTCCATTGTGGTCGTAAGCCAAGGACTACCTGTAGATCCTGTAGTTAATTTCAGCCCCAAAAAGGTGCAGAGAACAACTAAGATGATCAAAGGCCTGGAGACTAAAACATATGAACATCAGTTGCAGGATTTGGGTTTGGCAGGTCTAGATAAAAGAAGGATCAGTATGATAGTAGCATTTGAGGGGCTGCCAAAAAGAGGCGGGCGTAAATTATTATGCTAAGCACCTGAAACAGGACAAGAAGGAACAGGTGGAAACTAATCCAGGAGAGAAGCAACCTAGAATTAAGGAGAAACTTCCTAACTGGGAGGACAATTAACCCGTGGAACTGCTTGCCACCAGAAGTTGTGGGTCCTCCGTCACTGGAGGCTTTTAAGAAGAGATTGGACAGCTATTTGTGTGAAATGGTGTAGAGTCTCCTGCCAGAGCAGGGGGCTGGACTAGAAGACCTCCGAGGTCCCTTCCAGCTGTATTCTGATTGATTGAGTGATTGACAACTCGGGAAGAAAAATCTCCCTCTGATGCAGAGATGGGACCGAAATCTTGACTTTTCAGACCTAAGCAGAACAAAGCTTGAGAAAATGATTGTTGTTTCTCTCTCTCTCTCTCTCTCTCTCTTTTCTGTTTTCCCGGCTTGTAGGAAACCTCCCTCCGGACACCTGCCTGCTTTGTGGTTTAGAAGCCCCGTCGCAGCACTGCGCGGCTTGCAACCAGAGTTTGTGCCCTAACTGTGATTGGCTGTTCCATAAGCATCCTTCCCGGACGCATCACCATCGGGTACCCATGAAGAACCCCGGCCGGGCATGGCAGAGTCCTCCACCGCCCCCCAACCCCAGGTAGCCTCTTGGGTGCAAGTCTCCAAGCCAGCCCTCTCGATGCACCTCCTTGCAGGCTCCGACACTTCCCCGCACAAACGGGGGAAATGGTTTCCAGTTCCTGACTTTGGGATACAAAGCAAAACGCCCCTCCATTTTTTTTCCCCTTGTGGAATTATTTCTACCCCGTCCAAAAAAATATGCATCTAGGATACAGGTAGTCCTCGACTTAACAACCACAGTGGGGCCCAAAGTTGCGGGCGATTTTACGACTCCTTTTTGCTGCCGTGGCAAAGCGAATTGCTGCGGTGGTTAAGCGAATCACGCGGCCGTTAAGCAAATCTGGCTCCCCCCCCCCGTTGGCTTGGCTGGTGGAAAGCCGGCAGGGAAGGTCACAAATGACGATGCCCGGCACCGGTTTCTGATCACGTCACCGTCGCGGGCCTTCTGAGTCGGTCATAATATAAGTCGAGGCCCCACCTGTATGCACCAGATCATCATCATCTTTTAACGACCCCATAATCTCATGCCGGGTGGAGTCTGAGCAACTGAAAGGAGCTGAGTGTTTACTGGCCGGATGCCCTTCCTGTTGCAGGTGCAGAGTCCCCCGCCCCCAACTAGATACATTCTCATTGTGCCCAGAGAGAGAAACCTGTATGCACCAGATGGTTTATTCAGGTTAAGGAATTTATTAATGTATTGGTTAGTCATTCAATTGTGATTGATTCAGTTTCGGGTTCTTGTCTCTTTGCAGCCTCTCTAGCATCCCGTCGGAAACGAGTTCCTTGCGGGCCCCCAGCCTCCCCCCACTCTCATCCTCCCACATCATCCCCAGTCAACGCCCTCCCTGGCGCTGCGCAGCATGTCAGAAGAACAACGATGCCTCCTGCATCCTCTGCATAAATTGCGACCGGCCTCGGGGGTGCAAGACCCCCCAGAACCTCGGCCTGGACGATGAGCTGACCAGCCAAGGCCAGCTGGCCAGAGGACGCTGGTCCTGCCAAACCTGCACCTTTGAGAACGAGTCGGCCACCGTCCTGTGCGCCGTGTGTGAGAGGCCGCGCCTGGCTGGGAGACCGGGCACCGGCGACGCCAAGCCCCTGATCGCCTGGGGGGAGGAGAGCGGACCTCAGCAGGAAGATGTGAGTATGGGGGCTTCCAAGAGGAAGCACTTTCTAACGCAGGGCTAGAGTTCATGTGTCACCCGGTGATTGGCCCAAAGTCACCCAGATAGCTTTCCTGCCTAAAATCAGGCATCGAGACCAAACACGGCTAAGATCAGACATCAAGATAAAAACCAAAACTGGTGTGACGAAGATCAGAGGTCGAGGCTGGGCGTGATTTATGAGGTCTTTTTTTTTGTTGTATCGGATCTTCACCGTGCCTCGCCTCGATGTCAGATTGAACGCCTGCTCTCTTGGGAATTGTGGGAATCGTAGTTCCGCTTCCGTGTGTGTGTGTTCGTGTGTGTGTGTGTGTGTGTGCGTCCGATCCCGAATGTCTGATTTTAGCCATTGCAACATCTTATCTTACCTCTGCCTATTTTTTTGATGTCAGATTTTAACTGTCCCCCAATCTTGGTGTCTGATCTTCGCCACGCCCGATAAGTTGCCCCCGGCGCTAATCTTGATCCCGGAACACCACCACCCCCGCCTGTCTCTTCCCGCAGGCCCCCAGTTGGCAGTGTGACCACTGCACTTTCCGCAACAGCGTCGGCCGACGGATCTGTGAGATGTGCAACTGCACCAGCCTGCACGGCGATACCCAGCCTCCCCTCGCCCGGGAAGAGAGGGAAGAGGTGGGCAGGATGAAGCGAGAGGTGGTAGAAGCCCCCGGGGAGCCTCAGGGGCTCTGGAGAGCCCCGTCCATCTCGCCGGAGGAGGTGGAGCATCAGAGGCAGGAGAAGCTGCGGGATGACGGGCAGAAGATGGTGGACATGATCAGGGTGAGTTCTCCTCCCACCCATCTCCAAAGCCACTCCCCCTCCTCTTCCAATCACTTTTGAGACACACACACACACACACACACACACACACGCACAGAGTTCTTCTTCAAATTGAATGCCGGCTGTCGTAAGAATTGTAGTCCCCACACATTTCCGGGGGTGCTATCTTTTAGGGTCCCAGGGGCCTTCAGATAGGAAGCAATACCAGGCTGCATGAACAGAGGGATTGATTTAAGATCACATGAAGCGTCAGTACCGCTTTATAATGCCCTGGTAAGGCCACGCTTGGAATACTGCATCCTGTTTTGGTCGCCACGATGTTAAAAAGAGGTTGAGACTCTGGAAGGGGTGCAGAGAAGAGCAATGAAGAATGATTAGGAGACTGGAGGCTAAAACTTGTACAAAGAACGGTTGCAGGAATTGGGTATGTCTAGTTTCATGAAAAGAAGGATTGGGGCAGCATTTATTTATTTAATTTATTCATTTATTTAAAATTTAGCATGATAAATTTTACGTATTTAGCATGATAGCAGTGTTCCAATACCTCCCGGGGCTGCCACAGGGAGTCAAGCTATAGATAGATGGAAAAATAGCTGGAAAAATAGAGAGAGAGAGACAGACAGACAGATAGGTGATAGGAGGATTGGATAGATAGATGAGGGAGGGAGGGATGGAGATAGATGATAGGTAGATTTAGTGGGTGGATGGAGAGAGGGAGAGAGAGATGCATAGATACATATGTATCTATATATATAAAAGCGAAAGACCCCTCATGCATCACCACAAAATCTCCAGAACTGTAAAGCCTACAAACTTGAAATTGGGCACATATGTTCCTCTTGGCTTCTCGGTGCGCACTAAGAAAGGATTTTTTTGAAATGACCATCAGAGCATTTAGAGTATTTCCTATATTATTATTATTATTAACATGCTCTGATGCTAAGGAGTTCTACTCCCCCTCCCCACCTGAAAAGAAATCTGCTCCAAATTCAAAGCACAAGCAGAGGGGAGGAGTTTCAGTTTCACAGCACCAAGCAGCTTTAGTACAGAACAGTTGAGCTAAGCCACGCCCAGGCTCCTTGCTGTCTCCTTGCTCACACAGCAAATACTCTTTCAGTTTCCAAACAGCCCTCAACTCTCACACACACTGACAGGACACTAGGCAGATGAATACCGATGGATGCTGGTAGGCAGAGGCAGAATTTTTTCCCATTATTTTCCTCCCCAAAAACTAAGCACAACCACGTAGTTTCATAGCGAAGCACGGGTATCCAGCTAGTTGGATATATAGTCATAGGTATAATGCAGATACAATTACACATATACATATTATAGATAGACACCTAGCTATGTGTGCCTGGGTGTTTGTGCGTGTATGTTTATCCTGCCTTTTTAAAATTAATATCTCCAGTTTGCTAATATACATAATATTCTCCACAAATTTTCCCTGCAACAACAACGCTGTGAGGTGGGGTTAGCCTGAGAGCAAAGGACTCACCCGGAGATACCCGGCCAATGGCAGGAGGAACCACCCATCCCGCCTGCAAAACAGCATCTCCAACTCCCACAAAATCCATTTTGTTAGCCACGGTTATCTCCTCGGGGTGTGTGTGTGTTATGAAATGGACATAAGTAGAGGACTACCTGAAACTCATTGTCCTTCCAGCCAATATAGTTGCTAGAATCCTCTCATCTTGGCCCCGGCTCTGTGATCTTGGCCCCACAGGAGGCAGAAACCGTGGGCGTAGCCCCCGAAATGGTGGCAGCTGCCTTGTGCTACTCGGGAGCTGAGCTGCCCCTGGCCTGGCTGAAGTCGGAGCTGCCCTGCGTCCTGGAAGGCATGGCGGAACTGGCCACTCAGCGAGGCGACGCGGAGCCCAACGGTGGCCTGGGTGCCATAACACTCCAGGAAGTCCAAACCGCCTGGGTGGCCAGCCGGGGCGACGTAGATGACGCCATCAGCCGATGCCTCAGTGCCCGTCGGGGCAAGGTGAGCCTGGACAAACTGCGTGGGAAAACGGAGTAAAACATCATAATAGTGTTTTTCAACCTTGGCCCACTTTAAGAGGGGCGGACTTCAACTCCCAGAATTCCCCAGCAAGCACCACAGTCTCCCATTTCATTGCCAAGCTGCAAAGTCCCAGAAGTTTCCCCGAGCCACTGAGATGCCGAAAAGAGTGCGACTCAAGGCAAGGTTTGCAAAAATAACAACTTTTTTATTCTTTGGCCAAAGCAAAAAGTCTGGGTGAATACTACGTCCAAAACATACAGACAAAATGCATATAAGGAATAGCCACACACTGTGAGAGTGGCTCAGAGTATTATATACATTTTACGCTGATAGAAACTGTTTATCCAGAGACAAAGGTTTGTTATTAATGTGGGCAATGCCCTCCCCTTCTTTATCCATGGAGCGTTCTTTGTCTGTGCTCTGTCCATACTTTATTGTTTTACACAGTATCCCTTGTCCTTGTGGGTTCATGCTCCTGGGCAGCCCCTCCCCCCTTTATCTATGGAGCAGGATGTTCATGGGAATTGTCTCCAAGGGTGTGTTTAGCTCTGAAGCAAATTGCAGAGGTGAGAAACCAGATAGAAAAGGGCATAATTCTCTTACAGAATGAATTCCTAACAAATGATTCCCATCCTTAGCAAAATAGTACAAGCAGCTTCTTTAACAGAAGTTGCAAAGAGCAAAGGTTAGATTGATTCATGTCAATATGTCCTTTCAAAGCCATCTAGCTAGCCCACCTTTAACTCATTTATTAATTTAGCTTGTCACGGGTTATCTTTTCCTACTTTGCTGATGTCAAAATATATTACATCTCCTGCATTCCCACCATCTACTAAGAAAGATTCCCCATGAAAAGAAAATGTGACAAAGGTAATCCATCCATACAGGTAGACCTCGACCTGGTATCGTAAGAGTCATGGCTTACGTTTAACGTACTCCTCGACTTACAGGCATTCATTGGCTGCTGGTTGCCTTCCGGGTGAGATTCAAGGTGTTGGTGACAACTTATAAAGTCCTACATGGCTTGGGTCCGGGTACTGGGAGCGCCTCCTGCCAGCATCGCATTCGATCGCCCGATATGCTCCCACAGACAGGGCCTCCTTGGGATACCATTGACTAGACATTGTCAGTTGG